>WTXF01000147.1:0-67671 GCA_022496215.1 Russula brevipes | reverse complement strand
CCGTATCAGACTATCAGCTTCTCAGTGAAGCAGCATGCAACTACGACCAAGCGAGTACTAGTGCACCACCGGTGGTGACAAACTGCTCCTCCCGAGGCTACAGGATTTTCATGCTGATCAGACGCAGCATGCTGTTAAAATGTAAGAACAAATATTCAAATTAAAGGCATGAATAGACATACCTCGACCTGAGCGTCACCTTTGAGTGGCAACACAGGCCCTGACCCTTCCATCTGACCGAGTATGTCTTGGGTATTGATTAATGTCTCATTGAGACGGGGAATTTCTACATGGAGTTTATTAAGGGTCTCGCGAAGTGGCCTGAGAATTTGTTCAAGCGCGTTGCACACAGTCAAGTGTGCCTTTGAGATGTCCTCTAACTTAGTTAAGAGACTGCTGGTGGAAGCCTTTTGTTTGTCGAGCATTGAAGTGACGCTTTTGACTTGGCTAGATATGACTCGTCGGACCTTCTGGACCCCACTGTCCTCCTTATTCATGTGGTCGCCAAGTTGTCGAACCAGCTCAGCGTTGTTGTTGGTCAGTTCCAGGCGAAGAGATCGTGACATCTCTTCTTTCTGGCTCCCGTCGAGGCCCTTAGCCGCGGAGCCCTGGATGGCACCCAAGCGGGCGCCCAGCCTGTCATCAATGGTCTTGTTAACGTGGTTACGAAGGTCTTCCAACAATGCAGATACTGCCTCCTTTACTTCGTCTTTGACAGCTGTTCTATATACCCCGCGGAAGTTGTCCCATCTGGTAGTCAGATTGTCGTTCATCACTTTCGTTAGCCCTTGCTCCTGATTTTCAATATGTGACAAAATGTTGGCTTGGTGATTGTCGAGGAGCGAGGTGATCAGTACTTCGTCGACAACGATTGTTCCACCTGTTGGAGATACCCCGGGTGAATGCCCACCAAGCACCGGAGACAGCGCAGGAGGCGTAGCTTGAGGGGATCTGATCCCAGTGGACGGGCCTGCTGCTGCATTGGGTCGAAGTGCACCCGAGGGAGAGTGGACAGTTGCGCGTCGTCCCTGAGGCTCAACGCCAATATCCGGGATCCTGATCTCCGGAACAACAGCCGGCCGACCTAAGAGATGTTTAGCTCGGAATGGAACAATAGCGCGGTGAGAACCTGTACCTTTCGGAACGCTGTGCTCAAATTCCCCTTCTTTTGCGCGGGCTGGCACAGGTCGGGACGACTGAGATGCTCTGCCGCGGGAGACTGATACCGGGCGGGAAATTGAACTTCCGGGTGTATTCCCGGTATTCGGAGTCCCGGATGCGGTCCCGGGGCCCAACCTATCTTCACCGATTGCCGACTGAACGCTTTTCCCCTTTGCTGCTCGCGATACAGAGCGGGTCGAGATTCGCTGGCTCGCTCCTGCTTCTGGAAGAATGCACAATTAGAGTGCAAGGGTCAAGATTAGTTGGAAAGACATACCTTGGGACTTGTATGCAGGCCGGGCCGCAGGCCTTCCCCCAGAGCGCTGCTGCTTCTCTGCGACCCTAGGGTCAGCAATTTGTTCTAAATCAGTGTCCTCATCCATAGCATCTGCAGAATATGTAAATGACAGGACAAAGGTTCGTATGGAATACCACAAACCATCGGACGCTGCCTTCCTGGACAGGGACCGAGGTCCAGACGACTTCTGCACATCCCGGACGGTCTTCCTTCCACGCCTTGGCTCCCGATCGTCTTCATCTTCTCCTTTTCTGGTCGCCTTTCTTGGGCCGAATTTCGTCAAGGCATTCACATAGGCGGACTTGACCTCTCCAAGGACTGCGGCATCGTACGCCGGAGCATGCAGCACCGCATTCTCTATGGTGCCAGTCAATCAGCGGAATTTAAGGGGATTTTGGGGAACTCACCGCCAAATGGAAGAAGTTTGGCCTTCAGAAGGTCTTCAAAAAACGCCTCCCGAACTTTCAGACTTGGAATCGAGGTTCCAGCAGGATGCGGGCCAGGATCGCCTTTGCACGACTCGTTGGCTCGGCTGCCGTAGCACGGTAGGCAGACCCGTTTGCTCCTCGTGATGCAAGGCTTCCCTTTAGACTTGCATTGCAGACACGGGGGCTATCGACGCTCAGGTTAAACAGAATGAATATCGCAGATGTAATTCCCTAACTTACCTCGCGTCTGGGATGAGTCCGCGGAACCCCGTGCCACTCGGGGGCAGAATAGACCTCGTCCGGAGTCAAGAGCTCCCCCGGCTTAAGATCCTCAATCAGCGCATCAATATCAAGGTTGAAGTCAATATTCGCTTTGCGCGGCGCCATCCAGCAGGACATGGGCTTTGCGCCCTGGCCAGTAACATCTTTATTCGCGGCTTTGCCCTTCCCTTTCTTCCGGACTGGCCCTGGGGTTTGTGCTGGGATCTCGCGATTGGACTGAGGCTCGGACTCGGGCTCATCCTGCCCATCGTCGCTCGACGGATGAATATCCGGCGTGCCGTGAGCAGTCTGAGTCACGTTGTCGGTGCGGATGGGGTCACGGTCCTGCATAGGGCCGCTGACTGACTGACTCTGGGGTGCATAAAGCTCCGACCCTGAGATGGATTCCCAAAATCAGAAACAATGAAAGATGAGAATGACAATGTACGCACCATCAGCCCACCACTGCCAAGGCCCTGTTGGAGCCATCACATCAAACGGAACTGGGAACAGTGGGGATGGATTGTTTTCGAGCTGCACATGCCAAGATTCGTCGGTGAAAACGGCATCGCTGCGATTCGGGATGCGTGTCAGTGCTTGGCCAAGATCCCTCCCCCAGGATCTGATCTGAAGTGCGTCGCGCTGCCAAAGATGGCTATACAAGGACAGACGACTCTATAGGTTGGTAAGTAAGGGAAAAGCGCATCTGGGCAGGGAAAACGCACGGTTTCAAGGCCTAGGTAACGAAGTGCACGAGTGGATCGGAACCGGGACTGAGCGACAGCTGTCCAAGCGGCATCTATTCGCGCCAATAGCCCAGCTGGCCCATTTCCCATTTGGCATTCAAGGCTTTCGACCCATTGGTCCACTGAAGCGGATGACTGTTTGTCTGCCTCACTGAGCTCATATATCGGGGAAGGTGTAGACATTGTGTGGATGAGGGGGATCAAAAGATGAACTGGGTGATAACAGCAGGGAAAGAAAAATTCCGGGGACGTTGACAACACAATTGAAATGTCCCGGGTCATCCCGCCACTCCGCAACGGGCGCGACAGAGTTCCGGAACTAGCCGGGACACCCGGGCTAAGAAAGGAATCGGACAGCGCCCGAGTCCCGGATCTAACTGGGACATGAGCCGTTGACGACTTGTCCATTTCTAGAGTAAGTTGACCGGCCGGGAAATAGTGAGCAACAAAGAAAGTTTGCAGTTGTGGGCTTTGAAGGCTAGCCTGGGACTTGAGCCTCACAAATGAATTGGGCAGTTCCAGGGATCTTGGGTTAGCCAGGACGCATGGCTCAGAACAAAGGAATTGCGTACTTTCAGGCGGGTGGGACCAGCTGGACGCGGCGACCTGTCAGCAAACTCAGCAGCTGCGCCATGTCTGAATGCACAAGCTTATTGTGAACAACAATACGTTGAGCGATTCGCAAAGTATGAGGCTATGAGGACATTGCAACTGCTCAAGCAACAACTCTGGCGATGTATTGGTCCCGGAGAGTCCTTGAGTCCTGGGGGCAAATTGAGTACATTGAATGTTTTCAAAGTGGGGATTTCTTGCGAACGCGGATACATTGCGTATCATGAATGCTTTGAACTCGAGGAATTCTTCGATGCCTGGGGCTTTTCACTCCTTGAGGTTCGTTGCACCTCCTAGGATTCTTCACGCCCGGGACTCTGCTGGGCGGTAAACTCTTAGACAGTAGGGAATGGCGCAGTCCGGAAGTGGTTTGAGGATCGTAGACGTTGAGTCCCGGGATTCAGCAATTTCTGTGATTCTAGCAGCCCAAAGAATCTGCCAATCCATAAATCCCGAGACTCCCGAATCCCCGGACTCAAAGAATCCCGAGACTTATAGAATCCCGGGACTCATAGAATACCGGGACTCATAGAATCCCGGGACTCATAGAATCCCGGGACTCATAGACTTACAGCATCCAGGGAACATAGAATCCAGGTCTCCTAGATTCCCGGACTCACTGAATCCCGGAACTCCTAGATTCCCAGGCCTCATAGCATCCCGGAACTGCTACAGAATCCGGGACTCATAGAATCCCGGGACTCACCATCCCGACACGAATCCCGGACCGCCATCCCGGACTCACAGAATCCCGGACTCATGAATCCCGGGACTCATAGAATCCCGGGACTCATAGAATCCCGGGACTCATGATCCGGGACTCATAGATCCCGGGACTCATAGAATCCCGGGACTCATAGAATCCCGGGACTCATAGAATCCCGGGACTCATAGAATCCCGGGACGGACTCATAGAATCCGGGACTCATAGAATCCCGGGACTCATAGAATCCCGGGACTCATAGAATCCCGGGACTCATAGAATCCCGGGACTCATAGAATCCCGGGACTCATAGAATCCCGGGACTCATAGAATCCCGGGACTCATAGAATCCCGGGACTCATAGAATCCCGGGACTCATAGAATCCCGGGACTCATAGAATCCCGGGACTCATAGAATCCCGGACTCATAGAATCCCGGGACTCATAGAATCCCGGGACTCATAGAATCCCGGGACTCATAGAATCCCGGGACTCATAGAATCCCGGGACTCATAGAATCCCGGGACTCATAGAATCCCGGGACTCATAGAATCCCGGGACTCATAGAATCCCGGGACTCATAGAATCCCGGGACTCATAGAATCCCGGGACTCATAGAATCCCGGGACTCATAGAATCCCGGAGCTACAGAATCCCGGGACTAAAATATCCCGGGACTCATTGAATCCAGGGCTTCCTAGAATCCCGGGCCTCATACAATCCCTGGCCTCAGAGAATCCCGGGACTGCAGAATCCCCTGACTCATAGAATCCCGTGACTACAGATTCCTTTACTACTGAATCCCTGGACTACAGAATCCCGGGTCTCAACAAATCCCGGTCTCAACACATCCCTGGTCTCAACAGATCCCGGGACTCAATGGATCCGGACTCCATGCATCCCCAAAAGACAATGACTTTTAGGTCTCAATGAATCATGGGACTCAATGAATCGCAGGACTCAATCAATCTGGGACTCAATGAATCCCGACTCAATGAATCCCGGACTCAATGAATCCCTAAGCAAAATGAATCCTGGACTCAATGGATCCTGGGACTCATTGAATCCCAGGCATCAATGATGCGCAGAACTAACAATCCCGGGACTGACGAATCCTTGAACTCATGCATCCCAGGACTCACACTTCCCAGGACTCACAATTCCGGGGACTCATGAATTGTAACTCATGAATCCGGGGATGTAAAGAATCCCAGGAGTCCCACAATCCCAGGACTCAAATGTTCCCAGGAGTCAAGCATTATTGGGATGCAATGCATCCTGGCACTCAACCTATCTGGGTATTCCACCTGTTGAATCCCGAGATCCCCAATCTTGGGATTTGAGACTGGGGATCCTTAGTCCCGGGATACTCAGTCCTGATATTTGACTTCTGGGATTCTCACCCTATCCAATACCCGGTCAATTGCTGGGATTCATCCTGTCCCGGGCCTTGCAACCCCAGATTCAATATGTTCCGGGATTTTGGGTTCTGGGACTCCAGCAGTCCATTACTTTGTTGCCTCTGTATCTGAATCCTCTCATTTGAGTCCTGCCATTGCAATCCCCAGAATCCATGAGTCCCCGCATTTGATCCTGAGCATTTCAGTCCTGTGATTTGAGTCCTGCAATGTGAATGGCAGGAGTTGATGACCATGATGTGAGTCTCTGGATTCATGTTTTCCAGGATTTGGGCCCAAGGAATTGGGCCCCGGGATTTGAGTCCTGGCATTCCTTGAGTCCCAGGATTTGAGTCTCATGATTCCATAAGCTCCTGCATATGGCTCCCTGCATGTGAGAACTGGATGTTTGCCCTGGAATTTGGGCCCCCAGACTCCATGAGTGCCAGATTGCATAAATCCCGGGATTTCAATGGCGAGATTCTATCAATCCCGGGATTCTATCAATCCCGGGATTCTATCAATCCCGGGATTCTATCAATCCCGGGATTCTATCAATCCCGGGATTCTATCAATCCCGGGATTCTATCAATCCCGGGATTCTATCAATCCCGGGATTCTATCAATCCCGGGATTCTATCAATCCCGGGATTCTATCAATCCTGGGATTCCATCAATCCCGGGATTGATAGCAATTAGTGCATGGCAGGGGTAACCCCTGGGTATTTAAACCATACCCTTACTCTTACCCACCAAAAACCCTTACCCACAGTGAGGGTAAGGGTACCCATCTACATGGGTAAGGGTCTTGGTGGGGTTCAAGGGTATAATACCCCTACCCCTTCTGGTGCACTCTCCCCCCATGCTTATACATGGGGAGGTGTCAGATGGGGGGCCATGGATGGGCCTTGTTTCATGCACCCCCCATGTTTGCACATGAGGAAGAGTTGAGGGTGGGGCTATAGGCCTTGTTGCATGCACCCCCTGTGTTTGCACACAAGGGGAGTTGGGGGTGGGTGGCCATGGGCAGCCCTTGCTGCATGGCAGTGCATGCACCCCCTATGTTTGCAAGTGAGGGGGAGTTGGGGGTGGACAGCTATGGGTGGCCCTTGCTGCATGCATGCACCCCCTGCATTTGTGTATAAGGGGGATAAGCCCTCAACAGGTTGAATGTTTTCAACAACTATTAGGCCAGTTAGAGTGGCAGATTTGAGGAAATGGGGGAAAGGATAAGGAAGGAGTGGAGACAGTTGCCAAGGTTATGAACCACACAAGAGGGGCCACTGGGCCATGAGGGGAGTCCATCTTCAAATGCAGGAGGGTACATCAGTAACTTGGTAGGTGATGCATCAGGAGTTTGGTGCCCTCATGTTCAAAAGAAAAAGAGTCAGTAAAGAAGAAAGATGAAAATAAATAAACAATGCACTGCATGAAGTCATCAGGAAAATGGCAAAATGCTGAATGCTTTGTAATGCAGAAGTTTATTGCTCTTATTAAGCAGGGTGCCCTTCTTAATAAGCGGATAAGAGGGATTAAGAGGGATTAAGAAGCATTCAGCATTTTTCTGTTTTCCTAATGAACATCACACTTGGCCTAAAGGGCTTGACCAGCATTGATGGATTCCAGCCAACTTGCTGGAGTGACCTCTTGCATAGCTGAAATGTGGAGTCATCAAGGCAGTGAGGCAGGCAGGAGCTTGGCAGTTGGTGGTTGGCAGAGCAGGCAGTGAGGCTAAGGCTATGAAGTGAGATGTGTGGCCTGTGAGCTATGCTGACACATACAGCTGATGGCCATTTCCATGCTAGTGGGTATGACCATACCCATCAAACCCACCTCATGGGTAAGGGTTTGGTAAGGGTATGGATTTTCATACCCTTACCCCTACCCTTGCATACCCCTGGGCCCTACCCCTGGATATATCAATACCCCTGCCATTCACTAATAGCAATGCCGGGATTCCATATATCCCGGAATTTCAGGGCTGGGTTTCCATATATCCTGGGATTTCAATGCCCGGGATTCTTTGAGCTCCAACATTTGAGCCCCGTGATTTGAATGCCCGAATCTGCAGCATTTTGGTCCCCAGATTCCATGGTTCCCGTTCCTCAAATCCCCAGTGGCAAATCGCTGGACTCATGGTATCCGGGGCCTCACATCCCAGCATTCGAATCCCTGCATTTCAATGGAACTCCCAGCCTTCAGATCCCGGGACTCAATCGTCGCACTCATGGGTTCCTGGGACCCAAATCCTGTGACTGACATCCTGGGATCCCAATCCCGGACTTCATTTGAGTTCTGGGATTCTCAGTTCCTTTTTTTTTTCCAATGAGCGCTTATAAGGATTATGTAATATGTATGTGCTCAGCCGAGCTCGGTCGGGTCGTGTGGAACATGGAAAACCTTAGGCCCGGTCGGCCCGTATAGATCGGTACTTGACAACCACATAAGGTGCACCCACATCATCTGCAAAATCCAAGTTGACCGCAAGCCCTGCAAGGGCACCACCCGGCGCCCACAACATCCTATTCAAGGGTGTGCCCCTTGACATTGTCTGAAACTGAAGGCTGAAGGCAAACAATTCGTAGGTCGTTAATCAATCTGATGAACAGACCTCTGATTTCCAAAACGACTTTCCAATGACCTCTGCAGATCCTGCTCACTCCTCCTGCCCCGACATCGCTCGCTGGGAGCTCAGCGAGATCCTGAAATCCAGCACTGTGTCCAGAGACCCATCTCATGTCTGTGGATTCCTCTACCTCTCCTGTGTTTCCGCTGCCTCATCCAAACCATGGTACCTTCCATTTTGACCCATCCATTGATACCCACCCACCCCACTCTGCCAATCACCTCCCTGTGCACACCTTCGACAACAACAAAATGGACATTGCGGAGCAGTGAGCACTCCCCTTACAACCTCTTCTCCCACCCCCAACCCCGACCTCTGCAGACCCAGCCTTCCTTCCCTCACCAGTGCTTCCATTCCAACACCTCCCCTGCGGCTCCTTTCTATGATCCCAACCCCAAGCCAATATATTCTAGCATGTGCTAATACTTCTCCAGACACCACCCAAAATTGGTGAATTGTTGGTCATCCCAAATGCGGGACACCTTGTCCACCGCTTGGTGCATAACTTCCCAAAACTCCAGTAAGTAGGAAATTGGTGTACCTTGTGGCTGTACTCATGCTACTCTAGATTACAGCCTGGTCTCTCCTCTTCCCTCCGGACGTTGTCTTCTCTCTGCCCGTCGTCACTGCTCCAGCCCTGCACCATCATGTATTCCGCCACAGCCTTGCCACCTGGAGCAGCCTTGCCTTACCTCCTGTCGCTGCATGCTAGCCCCACGTCATTGCAAATCCCACCGCTGCCTCATCTAACGCCGCCTTGCAGCCTGTTGTTGTTGCCGCCCCTCAGTCTGCCATCGCCCCGCAGCTCGTTTTGCCACCTGGAGCTGCCTTGCAGCCTGTCATCGCCTCTCCCGCCACGACGCCCGGAGCCTTTCAGTGCGCCGTCGTCACTAACCTGTCTGCCGCCGCTCTGCTGCTCATCTCGCCACCTGTCGTCTCCCAATCTGCCGTCGCTCTGCAGCTCGTCATCACGTATCCCGCCAGTCTCACCCTCAGCAGTCCCACCTGCTGCCGCTGTCCCAGCGAATACTTCACTCTCAGTCTGCCCGCCCACCGCCGCTCAGCACACAGCCACCGCCTCTGCCGCCGCCATCCAGTGCATTGCACCTCAGCCGACCGCCACCGCCCTGACAGTCCCCAGCAACAGCAGTACACAAGGTCCCCAGAGCAGCCCCGGAGTTGACCCCATCATGCAGCCCAAAGACTATTCAAAGGCCCAAGAATGCGAGCAGCGAGGATTTAGACCAACATGGCGCTGGAAGCAGGTGAAGACGGCCTCTGCCCTTGCCAAGCAGCATCATGCCAGGGTAGAAGACGTCTTTATTACTGAGAAGACACAGACAGACCCCACTCAGGAGGCAAGTCTAGCAGCAGGAGATGACCACGCCGAGGATGCAAACCGCTCAACGGCGATCGTCAATGCAGCTAAGCCCAGCCTGCAATGCTATCTGGATGCTGCCATCGCAGCCGTTTCCCCCTCTTCGCCTTTCGACACTTCGCCCTCAGTCATGCCCCAACCTGTGCCTCTCGAACCACTGCCTGAGCCGCCACTGTTGCCTGCCAAAGTGGAGCTCACCCAGCCTCCACTGCCTACGCCTTCCCTCTCATTGCTCTGCCTTCTGCCACCTCTGTCATCTCTGCCCCCAGGTGCCCTGTCCACACCACCTGCGCTCCTCGAACCACTGCCTGAGCCACCACTGATGCTTGCAATACCCACGCTCACCCAGCCTCCACAGCCCATGCCTACATCACCACCACCGCCCCTGCCCCTGTTAGGGAAGTGCAGGGGTTTCGTGACCCGTGAGGGTCACGGGTAAGGGTCGTCACGGGTACGGGTACGGGTCACCATCCTATAACCCGTGTACCCGCCTATACCCGCCATCACTCTGCCATCAACTGTCCAAAACGAATAAGCACCAAGCACAAGGAAAAGCCAACATCACAAGTATGGGTGATGAAGATCCGAACGTGACAACACTACAAGCATGAACACCGAGCAGCGACGGACCACAAGAGCCCCGGTATCGAAGGCAAGACGGCACACAACCACAGCAACCGCACCAACAGCAACCAAGACCACACATACGCCAGCCCCAGAAGTTCCAGCAACGACAAGGCAGTGCGTGCACAATCCAGGTGGAAACCCTTTCAAAATCAAGGCTAGCTCAACATGCGACTATATATTGTTATGTCTATTTGTGAGTGAAGCGTTGGAGCGTTCACTTCGCTGTGCCAGTACAATGCTCCGTAGAGTTGTTACTATATTTGGGTGTTGTGGCGTGTTTGTGGTGTTGATATTTCCGGCAGAGGAGCAACTTTTACCTTAGTCTTAATTGCTCCTCTGCAGGTGTGTAGTAAATCATACTCTACTTGAATACAGTCTTAATTGCTCCTCTGCAGTCCCCTTGAGTCAAGGGTCCCTTATAGGTTGAGTTATAACATATATCTGGTACTTTGATTGCTTATTCTTTTTAAAAAAAAAGCATGTGTACAACATACATCAGGAAAACGGCAAAATGCTGAATGCTTCTTAATGCTTCTTAATGCTTCTTTATTGCTCTTATTAAGCAGGGTGCCCTTCTTAATAAGCGGATAAGAGGCATTAAGAGGCATTAAGAAGCATTCAGCATTTTGCTGTTTTCCTGATGTACTATATTTGGAAGGTGGTGGGGGGTTTCAAACCACAAAAACAAAAAAATTCAACCTGTAGTCCTAAATTTAAGTCCTGCCACCCCTTGATGTATCTTGTAATCCTCAATTGGCATTTGGTTCAGCTTCTTGACACATCCTTTTACTAGATTGAGATGATGGAATATATTATTGCCTTCTTGCGCTTTTGCATCAGACAAAGTGTCATGTAATTTCATCACTGCTTTGTGCATGGACAGATTTTGCATGCTGACTAAGCTTTGCCATGTGTCTTTGGCAAAAACATCCTGTCTGTCAGCTTGGGAGGTCAATGAGCTTCCCCCATCATCATGAGTGGACATATTATGGATAGGGGCTTGTCTGTTATTGATGTGTGTGTTACAAAGCAAAGTTTTTATGGGAGTGAAGTGTGACAGAGTCAGATTATGAGCAAACAGGGCCCATAACCTGTTGGGAAACAGAAGAGAATATGGTCTGAGGAATCTGGCTCAGTCATGAAGGGGGTGGTATGCAGGCGTCCTCATGCTCAGTTTTCTTTACCCCTATAGTTGGGGTTGAGCAATCTATATACTACTGTCCTGGGAGCAGCAGTCCCTGTATGGACACTATTGGATATTCCCAGACCTTCTCCAGTAAGCCCAATTTGTCAGCTCCCAAGAGGCTTTGCTGGTTCCACCTCCATTAGCTTGTTTTTGTGTTTGCTGGGGTAATTGAGGACAGTTGTGCTTCATGTGTCCTTGCTGGTCACAGAAATAGCATCTTCCTTCTGCTCTTGCCTTTTGAATCCTTGGATTCAGACTGGTGCTGACTTGGTTGACTTCTACAATGTCAACATCCATTGCATTTGGATCACATTGTTTGTAATTCTGGTGACTTGGTTTCTTGGGTGGCAAATTGAATGCTTGCCTCTACACTGCTTGTTTCTGAGTGGCATTCATGTTCTTGTATCTTGCCATTCAATATCTTTTCGTGACATCATTTTTACAGAGGATGAAATGGATGTATCACCTCTCAATCTTGGCATGATTGCAGCATACTATAGCATCTCATGTTAGTCCCACTTCCCTAGCATCAACTTATCAAGCTGACCCCAATGTTTAGACATGACAGTCAAGGTCTACATGCTCTTGCTCAAGGAGCACACAAACTCAAAGGACTTCTCAAGGTCATTTCATCTTCAGCAGAATTCAAAACCATCCCAATTTGTTGGCATGAAGAGGGTCTGCTGTGTTGTATATATGATTGCATGGCTGTCAAACTTGACTTAGTCAACTTTGAAGCACCTCACTTCAAGACCTTCCTCCTCCAAGCCCACTTTTAATGCCTCCAGTTACCCCCAGACCTTGTGGCCGACCAAACCTTGGTACTATCGAAAGTGATGAACCAGTCTGTGTCAATGCCATGTCCTCAAAATGCTTGATTGAGCATGCTGTATGTCATGGACCTCTCGCAGATGTGCGTGTAAGCTGTCTAGGACTGGGATTTCCCATGATTCCACACTTCGAACCTGATGTAAGCACATTGATAGAGTGTCTCAGGTGCTTGGTATTCAGACACTTTCCATGGGTCATCAAGCATTGCAAAGATGCGAGCATCAACACTATATATGACATCATGGATATGGAAGATGATTGATGCAACAACCTTCTTCAGATGGACAGCAGGCAAATGTATGTACTGAATAATCCCCCTACTCTCCATGTACTGACAGTTCTACAAAAGGCAAGATGTTGTGATGTTTGTTAATTTGCACTCCATGCTTGATGTCCATGAGCTCGCCAAGGGAGAGTACACTGGCACTTGAACACTTAGGTTTCATTTCACTCTCACTTGAAGTGGATTGATGAAAAAATGTCAACAATATTACTGTAATCAAAATCCCTCCAAGGTACTATATCTCTGAATGGCACGTCTGTGATTGCAAATCTGGAGAATTTGTTGTTGACAAGCGCTCGCCTTGTGCACTGTGCCACCCTTGAGTGAAGATGACCTCCTCACAGCATCAAGTGTGCAAGCTCAAGGTCTTCCTCATGTGCACACATGCGCAGATGCTGACAGGGCCTGCTGTGCATGTACACACCAAGTTCCTCAGCGCCCCCCAACATTCATGTGGCTACAAGAATGGATGCTACAGATTCTGCAAGACTCCACTTCCAGCATGCCTCAAGTCCCCAACTTCAAAACAACCCACAAGCCCACCACTCCCAACACTAGCAAAAGCAATGCCCAGCACCACGTCCACTGTGACAGAAGGGCCTGAACTGCCTTCCCCTGCCACTCGAGCCAACACTGGGTCAGAGGCACAGAGAATAAGTATGGAAGTGTGTCTGTGGCCACCAACACTTTTGGTTTGTCCAACCCAACCCATATAATTATCCTGACCTGGGCAAGATCAGATGTAATGCCATGACCATGGATCAGAGGATGGGTTGTAGCCCTGGGAGTGAGGGTAGGTCACTCCCCAACCAAAGTGGGACTTGTCATCATCATTACTAGGCTCATAGTGATCTGCATGGGGATCCCTCAGGTGATATGAAGGCTGAGCTCACCAAGAGTCACCAATGAAACCTCCCAGAGTTTGTAATACCACTTGGATAGAAGGGGTTTCCACTTTCCATTTAAAGGCTGGTATCCACCATATACAGGTCATGGACAAGAGGGCCCAAGAGATGATCCTTGACAAACTTGACCTCAAATTTCCTCAAGTCCCCAATGCAAGCCCTTCCCCCAAGACTTGATCCCATTGTTGTCACTGTGGATCCTGGTGCGATGCTTGTTACACTTATTGCTAATGTGCTCCTTCCCTGCTATGACAGAGATTGCAGAAGGCACCGAGCATGAGGCTGGCACAGTGAGGGCCAAGCTAACATGGGTTGTTCTGTTTGTTTGGCACATATAACACCTATTGACACTTGATTGTTTTATTTTTCTTGTTGTGGGTGGGCAGGATTGCAAACCGCATGCACATCTCGAAACCTGCTAAAAGTAGGGTTTATCTTTGCAAGGACCACCTTGCTTACAAAGCATGACCAATCAGGGGTAAATCCTGAAATGAGGGGGTCATACTATACAAGGACTCCCTCTACTGCCAGATCATGTTTATTAGCCAATGTACTGTAGTATTGTTGGCTATGTGGGGAATCTATGCAATGGTCTGGCAAGAAAGTATCCTGATAGATGAATTTGCTTGTTTCTTGTAAGAGTTTTTCATATCAGACATATGCTTATCAGATAGTCATCAATATTGTGCACTGATTCAAAGGATATGTAAGAATATCACCAATTAGCCAAAAATCAGTGCTCATTTTTGGCTTTCTGGTGTAAATCAGGCAAGATCACTGGCTGATAATTACCTCTTCAGCAATGCATATCCAAGTTCATCACCATTCTGGTGCTCTTATTGCCTACTTACCCTGATTTTGGCTCATTTATCACACTTTATATGTACTTTCAATGTAAACACCTTATTTATACTATCTACAACTAGTGAGATTGGCCAGCACAGTGATACTGTAATACAGAGCAACATAATTTGTGCCCACTATGTGTTCCTCTTTCAGTTTCACAACTTGTGACAGGGCCCAGGTACTTTGTCGCCCCTGTGCAACTCAACTACAGTACCGGACGGAATCGTATGGCTCTCGTCCATGCCCATCGTGCTCACCTTCGTCGAGGCCCCACACACCGGCCGCTCCACCCTCCTCGCGTGCCCAGCGTGGAGTGTTTTGACCAACAGCCAGTCTCGGAAATTTTCCAATCATACACATCACCTTTTCTGTACACGTAGCACCATCAACAATTTTTGCATCGCATGACGCCACATCCATGAAATCTTGACTGTGATATGGTATGGCACCATCAACAATTTTCGCGTCGCATGACACCACATCCGTGAAATCTTGACTGTGATATGGTAACACTGTACTGCACTGTGCTGTCATCGTCACAGAGGCGTCCGGTGTCCAGTACAGTATCGGATCGGTGTCATGTCGGATGCGGAAAGCCACTCCCTGTTCGCCAATTCAATACCTCAACCGGGACCCGCTACACCTTGACTCACTCAATGTGCTATAACGGGTGTCATATTCAGAGGAATGCAAGTAGAGCCCAGCTGCATCACCAGACACTTGAACAGCCACCAGAGCTATAAGCATGATGAGGATCAACTGGACAGACAGGTGCAAGGAAAGTCAACACGCACACACACAATGACGGTGAGCACAGCAAATGCCACACCAATCATGACACTCATTAAGAAGGTGCCAACAACGCCGCCAGTTGGCACGAACTCGGTATACGTAAATGCAGGGCCATCACACACGGGGAGGCCCGAGGCCCCTGTATGTGCTCTAGCTTGACATCCCACTGTGATCCAAGAATCTAAGCACTTGTGGAATGCATGTCCAAGTCTGAAGTGATGTAATATAACATGTGATTAGGGCTTGGTAAGGCCAACAGTGATCTCTGCCATTTGAAGAGCGTATGAGAGTGATCGTGCCCTTATCTAAGTAATTGCATGATACATGGTGCTAAATATTTGATCTGCATCCTGTATTAGGATTTGAGCGCTAGGATAATGGCATGTTTGTTGTCGCAGTGGATAGGACTAGGATTATCTACTGAGTACCCTTATGCATTAGGATACTCCTGTACTAGGTGGCCTAGTTGGCTGCTTCCACTTGGGCTATGTACAGAGCCCTAAATGGTGCCGCGCCCTAATGGCATTCTGTGCTGTTATCCAGCTAATCGCTCCAATGGCTAGTTGAGTATATACAGCCATATGTAGGATAGTGATCATCAGTCCGATCTCTCAGACTGGAATCAAGGTGGCCGTGCTGGCCATTACCCTCTGCACCATCATTAAGCACACGTGTGTCCTCAGTTCCCCTAGGATGAGATAATACAGGCTGCACTAGGTGCAAGTAGTGTTGCCGCAGTTCCGGCTCCGGGCCAGTTCCGAGTCGCAGTTGAGTCAATTTTTGGTTGGCTGACATGAGTTGCAGTTCCAGCTCAACTGTTGACTCAGTCAACTTTAAGTCGATAGATTGGTGCAGTGCTCAGAACAAAGAAAAAAATCAACTGTTGTATTCACTACTTTTACAATATTATACAACAACTTTAAGCCATCTGCAAATGCAAATGGGAGGGCACAAATGAGGGTGCAAATGAGATGATGTGGACAAGCACGTGAACAGGACGATGTGGACGAGCACACAAACAGGATGGCACAAATGGGACGATGCAGACAAGCGCACAAACGGGACGACATGGACGAGCATGTGAACGGGATGGCACGAACGAGAGGGTGCAAATGGGATAGTGCGAATGAGAGGGCGTGAACGGGATAGCATGAATGAGAGGGCGTGAATGGGATAGCATGAACGAGAGGGCGCGAACGGGATGGCACAAACAGGAGGGTGCGAATGGGAAGGCACGAACGAGAACACAAACAGAGAGACCCTGGAATTGAATTCGAAAAAGGAGCCAGTCCTACTGACACAGAACCATGGGTAACCTCCATACTTGCTGTTTGTTGAATGATGACTTCAGGCTCAGAGTCACTGTTGAGAGGTGTCCAAGACGCTGGAGTGCAGAGCATTGCTTGAGTGAAAGTATAAGTTTAAAGTTGACACAAGGCATGCCAAAAGGATGCTTACTCTGCCATGAGTTGTTCGAGAAGACAAACGCCCTTGAGACTCATTATTGGTGGAAGGTGCAGATGCAGCACGATTAGGTGGGCCAAGAGGGGTCCGAACCTGCTGAGGTGTGCCAGATGAGGAGGTGCCAGGGCACAAACGGGAGGGCACAAATGGAAGGGCGTGAACGAGGATGCAAGGCAAGGCCATGGCGATGTGTGAGCAATGTTGGGACAGTGCATGTCACGTTCTCGGTTACTCAGTCACTTACCACCCTCACTACTCGGTCACTTACCACACCTCACACCCACCACCCCCACACCCCATATACTCAAACAACATATCCATGGATATCATAATCATTGCTGTCGTGACCACATTCGTGTGGTGGTTGGTACATTGTTCAAAATTTTGTATCGAATTTGCTGCTGACTCTAGAAAAAGCTCACCAGGAGCGACTTGATCCCTGGCCACCTCATGCTAGAGGTGCAATGGGCGGACGACTGAAACCACTGCATTGGCACACTACGCCTTGACATTTCTCCTAACCGGGGTTGTAGATGAGGAAGGAGGGGGACGGATATACCAAACTTTATGCCTTTCTTTTGTTTCATGTCAACCCAACAGTGAAAGTACTGTTGATTTGTGTGCTCCGATTGTCTCAACCGTGTGAGCTCCAGTTTGAGGGTCTAGCGTCCACTGTGCTGACGTAGGCTTGCTTGCCCATTTACCCTTCTCCATGTGCTTGGGTCTCTGGCGTTGCACTTCGGTTTTTTGTTAGCCACTGTGTTTGGCTTGCTGGCATGTGGTAATATATATGTCTGTCTATCTGTCTGTGTACATCTGTAAATACATATTCCTATTCATGTATTAGGGCAGTCTGTTGAAGAAGAGAAAGCTGGGCACACCAAGAACATGCTCCGATGGGAGAACGTCACAACTGGCTATCAATCCTCATTGTCAAGGCTAATGGTGGTCATTATCTTACCCATGGCACCTTCAGCACCATGCTGACCATCACCCACCTTCTCCCAGACACAGACGATGCTCACACGTCCAGGGACAGCCATGTGCAGCATGTACATGCTTTGGTGTCAACCAGAACAGGAACGGGAATGCCCTCAACAGACCAAGCACGGCCATGCGGCACACCTTGCCAATGGCAGCCACCACACTGATGACAAGCACGACCCAAGTGTCGCCAGAGTGTCACCAACAGGACCACCAGCATGTTGCTCCTTCTCGTGCAGAAGACTGGGACAAGCACAGCCCTGTGGATGGCCCAGATGGGGCCCACCTTGCATTCAGTTGAGGTGAGCGACTGCTGCTGCTCACCACTCACCACTCACCTGCTGACAAGGGCCCTCCCTCCCTCCCTTTCTTGCACACAGGCCCTGGACCAAAGGTGCCCAATCACGCTGAATCTGAAGGAGGGGGCAGCTGGACACCTCTGACGCTGCCCTTTTCCAACCCAATGGGTCCTGGTGCAACAGCCAGCTGTGGAGGTGTGCTGCTCTGAACAATGCATGGTTGCTGATGTGGCTCCCCCGTTCATGGCAGGAGTGGGGCACATCGGGAAAATGTCCATAAACTTTCTGACTTTTTGACTTTTTTAAGTCCAAAAGCTAAAAAGTGGAAAAAGCCAGGATCTATTCATGATGAAAAGTGAGAAATGAAACTTTTTTTTTTTTGGAACTTCATGAAATGTTCATGAAATGAACTGTCTCCCCTCTATTTCCTAACAGCCATCACTGTTTGTGGATTTTATAACTTTTATAGCTTTTTATTTTTTTTTTTACAGCAGCCAAATGTAGCTTTCCACAAAATTTAGGTTCCTTTTCAACTTTGGGACTTTCTGTAATTTTCCCCAACTTTTGCTCCTTTTTTGGCTTGTACAAGCTCGTACAAGCCAAAAAAGTTTATTGCAGGTTTACTGATGCATGGGCATGAAAACTCGGGCCCATGTGCAGCAGAGGGTGCAACAGCAATGACAATAACAGCAATGACAACAATGACAAGATGTCGGGTGCAAGTGGGACTAGGAGCGACCTGTATCATGGACACAAAGCAACAGCCAAGCTGTGTGCTTGCTTCGTTTCCCACCTCTTGCATGTCCAGACATCTGTGCTCCCCCAGCCCTGCCTTTAGCTACTCCAACCCCTCAGTTGGACCATTTCATCGCCTATGCCCTGCACTGTATGTGGCTCCACAACTCGGTCACCTTTGCCATGCTCTACCTCCTCCAGCATCTGAAGGCTCAGGCAATGGTACATATACTAACAAGTCTTTGTGTGTCGTCAGTCAGGGCATGTTCACACTCCAGGAGATCAACCAGATGGAATGAGAGATGTTTTCCTACCTGGAGTGGCAACTCAATGTTGACGTGTTGACATTGTGCGACTTTCAATCTCATGTCCAGCAAGATTTCACCAGACCTGGACCCTATCTAGTGATGGTGCTCCCCCACCAGTGCCGGTACCATCCACGCACCAGAGTGCAAGTCACGTTACTCCAACACTGGTTCTTCCATCTGGCATTTGCTCCCTGTGCATCCCTACCGAAAGATGGACCTGTCATTCCAAGTCCTTCAATCCCCACAAGTGGCCTCTGGTTACCAGAGCCAGGAAAAAGAAAATGGATACCAGCGTTGATGAGAAGCAGGCAGCGACGTTCATGCACATGATCCAACAGACTTTGGCACTTGTGCAATCAAAGGATGGCATCATTCCAAACATGTCACACCTTGCTCTCCCACAGCTCTTGCAGTTCCCAGGCATGCCTGGCATCCCATGGGGCGTGTTTCTGGCAGTATTCCCAGTTTACATACCCTGGACCATGTCTGCTCACATCACCAAGGTCCCAGATACCAACCCTGATTCGCATAACCCAGCATCGCCGAAAAGGCAAGATGTGCTCGTTGCTAATGCCGCAGGAGTGGTGTACCTTCTTGGAGAAGTCCTGGGTGACCTGCATGTCATGTGTTGCCCATGCAGCCATGACGACGTCGCCGTGACCTGCGCATCGTGCGTCGCCCACGCCACCACAACAACATTGCCATGACCTGCATGTCATTTGTTGCCCGCATTACCACCATGACATCTCCACAACCTGTGAGCCGTGTGTCACCCACACCACCACAGTGACATCGCTGCATCCTGTGCAACCAGCATTGTGCGTTGCCTGTGCGACCAAATGCAAGCACAGCAGGCATGATGCGCATGGAGCTCCCTTTGTTATTATGTAGTTCTGTACCCTCTGGGAGTAGATACATGAGATTTTTGTACCATAGTGCACACATAGAAGTAGTAAGTTTGAATAATAATAAAATAAAACCCTTTGCTTTGCCAGAAACATGTGAAGAGGCAGACCAGCTGGCTAATCAGCCAGCTTCACTGGCTGACACAACTGACTCCAGTAAGAGTCACAGCTCGGCAAGTTGGCCCCTGACTAGCTGAGTTCCGGCAACACTAGCCATTCTGCCACGCTTTGAAGCTTGGCAGGATCCATTTGAAGTTGGCCATGGCCAACCATGATGCCAAGGAATTTAATTTGGTGTTGTTTGAAGTGGCATTTGGAGGGTTTGAGGAAGAGGTCATTGGCCTCCAAAATATCAAGGACCCTGTGGACATATGTGCAGTGTCAAGCCACATGTTGTGCTTTGCTTTCCCCAATGAGGGGTCGAGTATGGATACCCATGTTGTCCATATAGACCGAGAGCCAACCTTGACTGACTTCTTGTTGGAAGATAGTGTTCATCATGGCTTGGAAGGTAGCAGGCAAGTTGGTGAGACTGGAGAACATGACTGTAGGTTCGAAGAGGCCTTCCCATGTAAGAAATGCCACTTTCCATTCATCTCCCTCTTTGATGTGAATGTTATTATATCCCCAGTGTATGTCAAATGTGGTGAAGAGTGTGCACCCAGCCATGCGATCAATAACCTGGGGGATGAGTGGGGAAATGGATAGTGTATTTGTTGATGGGTCTGTAATCTTGGATTGGACGGAGCTTTTTGTTGCCTTTCTTCTTTACAAAGAAGAAATTGGCTGCATATCGGCTCTTGGAACGGACAGTGGTGCCTCTTTTGAGGTGCTCCATGACGAAGTTGTGAGCAGCTTGTATTTCATCTTGAGTGAGGGGTAAGAGTCTTCCTGGTAAAGTATCTGGGGCATCAGGGGTAAGTTTGATTGCATGATCCCAGATTGTATGTTTTGGTAGGTGTTGTGAGGCTTGTTTGCTAAAGACCTTTTTATGACGGTGATATTCTGCTGGTATGTCCACCAAGTCTTCTTTCTCCATTGTTGTGTTGCCTAGGTATACGTGTCCAATGAAGTATCGCTCTTCGGAGATTGCTCTTAAGGAGGTTTGTCGGATAGCACATGGAACATTCTTTGTCTGAGGGATAAATTGTGCTTTGGCTGCATCTGGGGCTTGAATGATGATGGAAAGTTGAATATGGTCGAGCCATCCCTTGGCCCAGTCAATCTGGGGTTGCATTGCAGCGAACCATGGGTATCCCAAGATGAGCTTGTTCTCCCCCATGTCTGAAAGGAAGAAGCGTAGAACACAGGTGTTCTGTCCTGTGCATAGTGATGTGCAAGGCCCAGCCCAAAGCTGTCAAGCCCCGGCAGCTGAGCTGTAAAAGCCTGAGCCGGGCTGGGCCTTGGAGGTGGCTTTCAGGCTTTGGGGCCTGGCTTGAGGTCTGCAAAGCCTGAGCCGGGCCCTTGAGCTGCGGCTTTTTTGGTCAGACAGCAGCCCACCAAGGCAATTGACTCTCAGCTGTAAGATACACTGAACTCAACCCTCCCCATGGGCCCGAAAACCAATGTTTCCTCCTCTGAGTCCTGCTTCCTCCTGTGACTGTCTTGCCCACACTTCTTTCAAATAATTTCCTTCTCCTTTTGACTCTTGCCACATGGGAGAGCAAGAGCAGCTCCTCTGCCCACTTGATCGCAAAAAGCACACACAAAAGCAGTGCAATGCCGCTTGACCTGTCCGCCAGCACGAGTGAATGCGGTCCACGCCCATGCCCCTCACTGTCACTGGATTGACGGATCATCGATGGGCTGCTTGTCCTTGTCCCAAGTCCCAACACATGGGCACGAGGTGCACCAGCTATGCAGCAGCCCAAGTGGCGCCCGACCTGCCCACATTGAACACCTCACAGTGAGTCGTAGAACAGTGCCTTGTCCAATGGGACGAACTCACACATGTCACTGTGCTCCATGCTGCCCCTGCCCCTCCACAGTGCAGCACTGTCTGCGTGTCACATGTGGGCACAAGCGCCATGAAGAAATGCAGCGAGAGGTACAAGACCGAGCGTGGGCACAGTGCCGCATGCCGTGGGAGGAGGTGGGGCACCTCCGAACCACTGTGCCCGTGCAGAGAGGTTGCCTGGCTCAAGTGTGACAAGGGTGTCCGCATGCCGCACGAGGAACGCACTGACAGTGCGCTGTGCAGCGCATTTGAGCAGAGTCATGTACTGTGGTGCTGGTCCAATGTTTGTTGTTGGCACGCTTGCTTGCCTAATGGTACGTCTAGATTCCTTGGAAACATGACATGGTTTTGATTGCGTTCCCCCAGGCTGCTATTATTCTGAGCGCCCCCAACTAGTGCTTGAAGGTCCAGTCACACAGACTGAAAAAGACCAAAAACTGGACCAGACTGTGACCGGAATGGACTGGACTTCCAGTCAGGTCTACCTCAATTCAAAAATCATCAGTTACAGGTCTACATCTATCATAAAAACACTGTAACTGCAAAAAAACCGGTTTTAACCGGTCAATGACTGGCCTGCTGGACTGTGGCTATCAAGTATGAATGTAGTCCTTTTCCCGATTAAAATGAGCCCTAGAACATTCAAATTGAACTAGAATTGGGTGAGTTACAGTCAAAACAATGTTTTGATTACAGTGTTGCTTAGGGTTGTTCACGGGTATACCGCGGGTACGTTTTTCCATAACCGTACCCGTACCCGCCAACACCGTAACCGTTACGGTTACGGGTATAAACCCGTGCCAAATATATACGGTGTAAAACCGTACCCGCCATACCCGTAGTTTTCTTGTAACTGTGCTGTGCCATTCATGCTCTCACACTTCCACACTCTTATTGAGGTGGGCCAATTATTAGACACTACTTAATTACATTATACAAGTATTCATATATAACAAACGTCCCGCTCGTCCTCGTCAACTTGCTCGCGGACCTCGGTGCCGCTTGGCGCAGGCGACGCACTGTCAGCGCAGATCGCGCAGTTACAGTAGTCGGCATGGTCGCGGCGTGGCGGTTCCCGCCCTGGGAGCTCCGCGCGAGTCGTGCCCGTCGTGCACACGCGTTTGCCTTAGGGCGCCGTCACGATTTCGGGCTGTTGACTCGTAGGCACGCGCGACGAAGCTGCACAAGTCGCAAGCGAGCGTGCTCGCAGCATCGTTTTGTTCGGAATCCCGGACTCGGCGTGATGTGGCGAGGGTTCGGGTGGAACTTCGAGTGAGTAAGATCGTGCTTGCAGGGGCGGCAGGAAGGCGACGGTGGTGGTGTAGGCGTGGATCTGGCTGGCGGCGGCTGCGGCAGTTTGAGGGGCGGCGGTAGCGTGGAAGGCACGGCTAGAGGCAGAGACGGGGCCCGAGTGGTGGAGGCGAGTTCGTCGCCCACACACCGAAGTCTTCGCCGTCGACGCCGCCACCGCTGCCACTCATAGGTGGACGGGCGGTGCGCGCGGTCGAGGGGTCTGATCGGGTGGGGGAACGGACGGCATGGGGTCGTCCTTGTCGTTTTCAGGGGGCCCGAGTGGAGGCGAGTTCGTCGCCCACACACCGAAGTCGTCGCCGTCGACGCCGCCACTGCCGCCACTCATAGGTGGACGGGCAGTGCGCGCGGTCGAGGGGTCTGATCGGGTGGGGGAACGGACGGCATGGGGTCGTCCTTGTCGTTTTCAGGGGCCCGAGTGGTGGAGGCGCGTTCGTCACCCACACACCGAAGTCGTCGCCGTCGACGCCGCCACTGCCGCCACTCATAGGTGGACGGGCGGTGCGCGCGGTCGAGGGGCCTGATCGGGTGAGGGAACGGACGGCATGGGGTCGTCCTTGTCTTTTTCAGGGGCCCGAGTGGTGGAGGCGAGTTCGTCGCCCACACACCGAAGTCGTCGCCGTCGACGCCGCCACTGCCGCCACTCATAGGTGGACGGGCAATGTGCGCGGTCGAGGGGCCTGATCGGGTGGGGGAACGGACGGCATGGGGTCGTCCTTGTCTTTTTCAGGGGCCCGAGTGGTGGAGGCGCGTTCGTCACCCACACACCGAAGTCGTCGCCGTCGACGCCGCCACTGCCGCCACTCATAGGTGGACGGGCGGTGCGCGCGGTCGAGGGGTCTGGTCGGGTGGGGGAACGGACGGCATGGGGTCGTCCTTGTCGTTTTCAGGGGGCCCGAGTGGTGGAGGCGAGTTCGTGCCCACACACCGAAGTCGTCGCCGTCGACGCCGCCACTGCCGCCACTCATAGGTGGACGGTGCGCGCGGTCGAGGGGCCTGATCGGGTGGGGGAACGGACGGCATGGGGTCGTCCTTGTTTCAGGGGCCCGAGTGGTGGAGGCGCGTTCAACACCCACAACACCGAAGTCATCGCCGTCGACGCCGCCACTGCCGCCACTCATAGGTGGACGGGCGGTGCGCGCGGTCGAGGGGTCTGATCGGGTGGGGGAACGGACGGCATGTGGTCGTCCTCGTCCTATTCAGGGGCGGGTGTTGGGGCTCGGAGACGAGGGAGGTTGTCCGACTGGGGCGCTGCGGGTGGCGTCGCGGTGACTTACAACAACAGGCAACAGGCAAGACGGGGAGGAAACTGTTGGGGGGCAAGTTCAATGTGGTAACCCGCGGAATACCCGCAAAACCGCGGGTACGGGTCACGGTCTGTCACGGTGTGGCAGAATCCAACACCGCACCCGTACCCGTGACACCCGTGACCGTAACACCGCGGGAAAACCCGTACCCGTGAAATACCCTAGTGTTGCTTTGGCGCACCCTTGCTAGTTAAATAACACAAGAACTACTGCTCATATCAAAATGTGGTCTTATGTGACTCAAGTGTATATCCTGAGTTCTAGCTGCTTGAATATTTTCATATTTTTACCAATTTCTGTTGATGTTATACAAATTCAAAAAACACGAGCTGCAGCAATACTAGTTTCAATCATAATTCACTCAATTCACAACCAATTTTGGTGATCTTAGGCTCATTTTGATAGGTAAAAAAATTTGGCCATGGGTCTATGGGTCTACTAGCACACCTTTTAGGTATATTTGTAGTGAAAAAGACCAGTCATAACCAGTCATGAACCAGTTAAAACTGGTTTACAACCAGTTGCGCACTTACGCTAAGGACTGGTCGTAACTGGTCTAAGACTGGTCCATAGACCAAAAATAACTGGTCTAGGGCGGTCCAGTCCAGTTCAGGGCACTTTTAGGTTGGTCCATGGACTGGTTACGGTCCGGTCTAGCCATAAAAGGCAAAAAAAACCGGACTGGACCGGACTTTCAAGCACTACCCCCGACATTCCCCACCCTCCCTGGCCTCGACAATATTTCATGTGTTGCAGGATTCCTCACCATCCTTCTCTCGGTCTCTAGTCTCATTTCCGCTGTGATTGTGTTGTTCAGATACAAGTCTGACATAGAGAACTCAATTGCGATTCTCGTGGAGGACTCCTTCTTGGTATGTAATGTCAGAAAATACGTCCCCTCATAACTGACTGCACACCAGCCCAACCCCCAAGTCGCTGCAAGCCCACAAACCATCTTTCTCCCCAATGTTCTCTCTCCACCATGCCCACCCCACCTTCATTCTGCACCCATTCAGCAGGCAGCTGTCACTGTTGAGGATCAATATCGCGATGCAAAAAGACACTTGTTCCAGGCCCACGCTGGCCTGGTTAGCCTTCTGATTTGCAACACCCACACTGTGCCTTTCACCAGTGCCCTTGTGTGTTGCTCCTTCCAATTGAGGTTTTGGTTGAAATGTACTCCTAGATATTTGGTGTGTGCGGCTGGTAGGACTTGGCGTTGAAGGAGGGCAAGCAGGACCCGGCGTCTGGTGCTGGTCCCATGTGCGAAATCTATTAATGCAAGCTTGGAGTATTCTAAGGGGGAGTTGTGTGATATGGACCACTCAGCTACTCCTCCCTCTCTCATCATCATGTCTGCTAATGTGTCATGCGCTTCCTCAAACGTGTCTGCAGTGGCTACCAGTATTGTGTCATCCACGTATGCTAGGGCATCTTCTCCCACTCTTGTGGGAATGTCGAGGAGTTCTGCGTTGTAGAATTGGTATAATAGCATCGATAGCAGGTCACCTTGTCCAATGCCATTGTTGATTCTCATCCTGTCCGACGTGAACCCATTGAATTTAAGGACAGTGTACCTTTCCTCTAACATGATTTCAATGAAGTGCACATATTTCTCAGGGACACCTCTCTTCCTCAGGTTATTGACCAATACTTCTGGTACTACGTTGGGGAACGTGCCCTCCACATCTAGGAATAGGACTGCGGCGATCTTGCCTGCGCGCCAGGCAGCTTTGATTTTGTGCATTAAGAGGTGCATGGCATCCGTCATGGTTTGCCCTGGTCTGCCACCGAAGTGATGTGATGGTAGCAGTTGAAAGGTTTCAGTATAATACGACACCTGCACTGCCACGACGGCTGTCAGAACCTTCCACATGGTGTTGAGGAGTGCAATTGGACGGTATGCCTTGGGGATGTTGTATTGCGGCTTTCCTGGCTTGCATAGTACTACTGTGATAGAGATTTTCCAGGGTCGGAATTGAAACCTGCGTTCCAGCATTGCAACATATATGTGCAGGAGTCTCGGAGCAAGGGCATCAGTACATTTGGAGAGTACAATGTTAGGAATTGTTACAACAACGTCACGCATCACCGGTCACTTGTGACCGTCACTTCACTTTCTGTGTCTTCCGTTATCTTCTGGTATGTTCCGTATGACATAGGACATTTTCCCTTCCATTCTGTACGTTTCTAGTGGTTTCCCCATGACTCGTAAGCCTGTCCCCTTTCCCAGAATACTGTAGAAACCTGTAGAACAGTAGTACAGTATTTAAACCCCCAGTTTGTGACCAGGAGACGCAAGCTCGTCTTCCTGTGCAATACAGGCATTCTATTGCTTCCCCAGAAGGCCCTCAGCCTGTGTGCCTGAGAGTCTATAGATCCAATCCCCAGATCGGCCTCTTCTCATCACCTCTCGAGTCTGCGTGCAAAGACTCGCTTGCATCGTGTGGAACGTTTCCCATGAACTGCTTTGTCAGCAAACCTGAACCCGAACAAACCCGTTACCGCGGCCTGTCGGTAACAGGAATACCGTCTGGCCCTGGGGCTTTGTAGGGTTTGAGCCTACTATCGTTGGGTGGGTGTTTGAACAAATTTCGAAAATGTGTTTCGGAAATGTGGATCCTGATGACCACTGGCTCTCAGCTTTCTTGACAGTATATATGTGCTTCTTATCTAGACTTTCATGTAGTAAAAACACAAGTATAATCAACTGTGTGAGTGGCAGCACGATGCTGGTTTGAGGGTATACCAAAAGGTAGGCTTTTGAACAGTTTTAGTCACATTGGTCACGGTTCCTGACATGTCAATTTCAATCTCAGCTGTGCAGCTCTGCTCGATATTGGACCTTCTCGGCTTTTCCCTTGTTGCGCCACCAAAGATATTGTCATGCTCAATACATGGTCGCTGCAAATGCTCTATCCTGTACACTATGGTGATTGTCTGTACCTATAAATTGCCAGGGGGCTTCGCATATGGGTAGAATTCATTTGTATAGAATTTGTATAGAAATTTCAATTCATAAAAACCATCCAGACACTGTTTTTTCCAAATCTATGCAAATCTGGGTGTTCAAAACTGAAATTCTTCAATGATGCAGCTCCCTTCTCCAAATTAAATTCTACACATTGTTTGATAGTTACAATATCAACTTATCCCGAGAATATCAAAGGCTGAAGTGGGCTGGAAGTGGGAGAAATATCGACTGTTCAAACACCTACCCATGTTCAAACCCAGCACCAGGGATAGTAGCTAATTGCATTTTCACTTGCTCCGCATTGATCTTATTGGGCTTGCAGCAGGGGCAAGGACTCTGGTCAGCCAGCACTTGACCTATTTTGGGACTTAGTGTTGCTGCAGTTCTGGCTCCAGGCTGGTTCCGAGCTGCAGCCAAGTTGATTTTTAGTTGGCTAACATGAGTTGCAGCTCCCAGCTCAACTGTCGACTGAAGTCGACTTAAGTCAATAGATTGGTGGTCAGAAGAAAAAAAAAGCAACTCTTGTATTCACTACTTTTACAATATTATACAACAGCTTTAAACAATCTGCAAATGCAAACAAGAGGGCACAAACAAGGGTGCGAACGAGAAAACGCGAACGAGTGCGTGAACAAGACAACGCGGACGAGCGCGTGAACAAGAAGATGCAGACAAGCACGCAAACGAGACGATGCGGACGAGCGCGCGAACAGGATGGCACAAACGAGGACATGAACAGGATGGTGCAAATGAGAGACATGGATGAGAGACATGGACAAGCACGCGAACGAGACGACATGGACAAGTGCACAAACGGGATGGCGTGAATGAGGACACGAACGGGATGGTGCGAATGAGCATGCAAATGAGAGGGTGCGAACGAGAGTGGCCAAGTGCTGTTGCACACCCCACACTGTTTGCAAGTGAGAGGGGGAGGATCACTGATTGTGCTGATGGCGTGAACGATGCAAACAAGCCAAATAGCGACGAGTCATTGTATATGTGATGGAAGGATGCACAGTGGTCGACCGCCACATGGTGGTTCAGGATGTGTGTAAGCCCATAGTGGCACAATGGCTGGCAACGTGGTGACTACGAATAGCGAAAATTTAGCACAAGGGAGTTATGAAAGACAAAGGGAAAGAAACTTACCAATGATTTAGACAGTGATGAGGCTGAGCTGCAGGGGTCAATGCAGGGCGCGAACAAGGACACGAACGAGTGTGCAGACAGGATGGCGCAAATGAGAGGATAGAGACGTAGGCGCAAGCATACGCGAACGCGAACAAGGCTGTGGCGAGTGTGAGTGTGTTGGGACGGATGGTGCACATCACATTCTCGGCTACTTGGTCACTTACCACCCTCACCACTCGGTCACTTACCACACCTCACACCCACCACCCCCACACCCCATATACTCAAACAACATCCCATGGATATCATAATTGTCACTGTTGCGACCAGTTGCACCCTAGCTCAACATTGACACCAAGCTTGAGATGGGTCGACGATGGGTTGGCGGGTTACATAATGCTGACCTGGACCCATACCTGCATCGACCCGTACCTGTGACCCACACGGGTTGAGAAACCTGTGCTGATCCCTACCTACCTAGATGAAGTCAAAGTCGCTCACGTGCATCTTGAGGGCACAGGGCCAGTGTCAATGAGTGTGTCTGGAGTGGAGCACCTTGCCACACTTGCAACCCCTCCCATTTTCAGAGCCCCAGCAGTTTGGGGTGCGATTTCAAGTCCGAGAGCAAGGCAGTCGAGGCACCGCAGCCGCATATAGTTAGGGTGTAACATGGGTCACACCGCGGGTGACTTTGTGTCACACCATACCTGCACCTGTAACACCGTACCTGCCACAGGTATGGTGTTTATAATCCAGGTATTGAAAATGGTACATATAAAAACACCACAGTACTAGTACCATGGCACAGACCTGCAGGTATACAACCAACAGAACCTGATATGTAAAATGAAGGAACTATTTTTCGAATACAAATGTATCTATGTGACTATGTCTCCTCATCACTCAAAATCTCATCACGCGTTCTCTTTTTCCCCTTACACCTGATTGCACTAACTACATCGGGTTTTACTGCACAGGTCAATGGGTACACAGGTTGGGGTACTCTACGTGTTGTGGCTTCGGGTGATGGACTTCCGAGTTGTTTTGAAGTTGGGGGCTTGAGGCATGCAGGAAGCGGCAGTCTTGCAAGACTGCAAGTGTGGGATCTTGAGGGGTGCCAGGGGCAACAGTTTGCGGGTGATGCAGGTGAGGTCTTGAGTATCGGGGGCAGCAGCAGTATCTGCAGTATCTGGTCTTGTAGCCACATGAACGATGGGGGGCGTTGAGGACCTTGGCATGTGCACAGCGGGCCCTGTCAGCATCTGTGCACCTGTGCACGTGAGGAAGTGAGCCCTCAATGCGTCCGTCTGGGGCCTGAGTGGTAGAGGCATGTTCGTCGCCCATGCACCAAAGTCGTAGCCTTCACCGCCACCACCGCTGCCACTCGTAGGTGGACGGGCGGCGTGCGCGGTCAAGGGGTTGGATCGGTGGGGGGGAACGGACAGCATGCACGTTCGTTGCCCATGCACCAATGTCGTCACCTTTGCCACCACCACTGACACCACTCGTAGGTGGACAGGCGGCGCATGGACGAGGGGTCAGATCAGTGGGGGGGAACAGACGGCATGCACGTTCGTCGCCCACACACCAACATTAGGGTCGTTCAAAGTTGTACTTATTTCCTACTTATTGGTCTACTTATTGTCTCACTTATTTGTTGCTTTTTTTCGAGTCAATAATGAGAATTTTAAGGAAACCAATAAGTGATGAAATGACCTGGATTGACCATTATTCTTATTTGGCCACTTATTGGCCCTCACTTATTGCACCACTTATTCTGAAATTCAAACCCAGATTGTTTCGAAGTCCGACCGTCGTTGCAGTTGCGGGCGCAGTACCAGAGCACCCACACCCACCACACCACCAACCGCATCGCCGCCACCTCCTCGTCGCCGCCACCGCCCTCGTTACCGTTGTCGCCGCCGCCGCCGCCACCACCAATCATTTTTATCCTTCCCTCCCTCCTCCCTCTTCTACCCTTCGCCTCACCAGGACCATCAGGTTTTTCCTTTTTTTTTCGCATTGCCTCATTTTCTGACCAAATATTTTGTTCAATTTTTGTAGCACCGTCGACTGCCCACGTCGCGCGCATGGCACCTCGCGCTGTGCCACGCACCACCTCGCTGCCACACCACCTCCAACGCCCCCCCTCGCTCGCAAATGCATGGGGTGTGTGTGCAATGGCGCCCGGCCGCCTGACGGCCCCCGATGACGACGCCTGCGAAGACCCCGACAACATCGGGCCCCCGACGACGGCCCCGACGACGACGGGCCCCTTCCAACGGCGGTCCCCCTGCCACGACGGACCCCATGTCAGACGGTTCCTTGCAACGACGGCCCTGTCACGACGACGCTGCCACGACGACCCCTGCAACGACGACGCTGCCGCCACGCCATGTCTAACGCCCCCCCCCTCGCTCGCAAATGCGCGGGGTATGTGTGCAACAGCCCGCCCGACGACCTCGACGACGACGCCCCCTCTCCGACGGCCTTCCGACGGCGGCCCCTGCCACGACGGGCCTCCTGCCAGACGGCCCCCTACCACGACGGTCCCCTGCCACGACGGCCCACCTGTTACGACGACGTGGCCTGGACGGTGATAACGAGGGTGAGTAGGCATATTTTTGGTGCCCTGGAACTGATAGGGTTTTTTTTTGTTGGGCAGGTTGTCTTCGCAGCGCCTGGCGACATCGCCCGCGCCCTCGACTCAGGCCACAGGGGGCGGCCCCCAGAGCGGCCGGGTCCGCCTCACTTCGCCGTCTTGCAAATCGCCTCGACCGTGCGCGATTGCGGCACCTCAGCCGCCCTCGACTCTGACCGCCCTCTCGGCGACGTGAGGGCCGCCTCCTTCTAAGGAGGCTCCTCTTCTGCCAAGAATTTGGGTGGCGGCCCTCTCCAGGGTGACCCGCTGCGACTTGGTCAGTTGCTTTTGTGCAGGCCAGTTGGCCTTGCACATAGCCCTGACCATGCGCAGCTGCGGTATCGACCCCCTCGCCCTCGGACTCGAAATCGCGCCCAAAACCGCTGGGGCTCTAAAGACGGGAGGGGTCGCGAGCATGGTAAGGTGGCTCGACTCCGGATTCCCCACCCCGACGCCCCTCTCACTCGCAACTGCGTGGGGGTGCATGCGACAATCTGTCCGCGACCCCGCTCCGACCCCCTCTCGCTCGCAAACGCGCGGAGGATGTATGCGACAACGACCGGTTGGCCGCCGCCCCGACACCCCTCGCACGCAAACGCGGGGGTGCGTGCAACAGCGCACGCCCGTGACCACCCAGCCCCGACGCCCCTTCGCATGCAAATGCGTGGGGGTGCGTCAACAGCGCCCGCGACCACCCACGCCCCTCGCACGCAAACGCGGGGGTGCGTGCAACAGCGCCCGCACGCGACCCCCCACCCCGACGCCCCTTCGCATGCAACGTGTGGGGGTGTTTTGTGTACCTTATTCCTACATGAGTAGTGTACCCTGTTTCTGTAGTGTTGAATGTATATAGTAGCTTAATTTAATCGAAGTTTTTTTTTTTTAATGTGTTTAATGGGAGGCGGCATTGCCCCACACCTCTTTGTTGTGCCGCGTTGTGCCTGGGTTTCCACCTGTGATGTGTGAGATGCGTGAACGTGTGAGCCTGCCACGTGTGATGATGACTTTAGGGTGGGCCAAGGCCCACTTAATGGGACTCGCGACTTGTGATTTTTCGTTGCAGTGAGGGGCCTCGGACACCGGACCGGACAGGAGTTTTTCGGAGTTTAAACTCAGTTAGGTGGTGCAGAAAATTTGCCGGTCCACAAATAAGTCATTATTTGTTACTTATTGTGATTTCAGGGGGAGGGGGGTTTCAAAGTTGGACTTATTTCCCACTTATTGGGTTTCTTATTTGGCCACTTATTGGGCATTTGGCTGTAAAACGCGAATAAGTGACCAAATAAGGAGCCCAATAAGGAGGAAATAAGTCCAACTTTGAACGACCCTATTGTCGCCTTCGCCGGCACCACCGCTGCCACTCATAGGTGGACGAGCGGCACATGCGGTCGAGGGGTTGGATCAGTGGGGGGGAATGGACGGCATGCGCATTCATTGCCCACGCACCAAAGTCATCGCCTTCGCCGGCACCACCGATGCCACTTGTAGGTGGACAGGCGGCACGCACAGTCGAGGGTTTGGATCGGTGCGGGGGAACATCTGGCATGCTCATGCTCATCTCTTTCAGGGGGCCTGAGTGGTGGAGGCACGTTCATAGTCCATGCACCAAAGTTGTCGCCTTCACTGCCACCACTGCTGCTACTTGTAGGTGGACGGGTGGCGCACATGGTTGAGGGTTCGGATCGGTGTGGGGGAATGTCCGGCATGCTCGTCCTCATCCTTTTCAGGGGGCCTGAGTGGTGGAGGTGCGTTCGTCGCCCATGCACCAAAGTCGTTGCTGTCACTGCCACCACCACCGCCACTCATAGGTGGATGGGTGGCACGCGCGGTCGAGGGGTCGGATAGGTACAGGGGAATGTCCAGCATGCTCGTCCTCATCCTTTTCAGGGGGCCCAAGTGGTGGAGGCACATTCGTCGCCCACGCACCAAAGTCATCGCCGTCACCGCCACTCATAGGTGGATGAGCAGCGCGTGCAGTTGAGGGGTTGGATAGGTGTGGGGGAATGGACGGCATGGGGTTATCCTCATCTTTTTCAAGTGCGGGTGTTGGGGCTTGGGAGACAAGGGTCTTGAGGGGGGTGTCCGACTGGGGTGCTGCACGTGAGGACGATGAGCTCAAAGGATGTCAACGGCTGGCATGCACGATGCAAGTGCCACATGTGTGTGGAGATCAAAAAGATGGTGAGGACGCGGGTGGTCGACAAGGCCGGGATACAGCAGGTGGTCAAGCCAAGGAAAAAAAGTCACCATCAGGCGCCAAATACCGTGAAACCCTGCGAAACCGTGGTATGGGTCATGGTACCCATGCAGTTTCCAAATTTGGACACTGTGACCTGTACCTGCGTGACCTGTGACCCAAAACCTGCAGGTAAACCTGTACCTGTGTTATACCCTACATATAGTCAGGGCCATGTGCAAAGAAGCTGCTCGTGTGCAGCTTGAGGGGGAGGTGCCTCCAGGCTTGCTAGACGACGAGATCATTTGGTTAGCTGAGGTGGAGGCCACCATGGAAATCACAAGTGTTGAGGAGGAAATGGTCCTTGCCTCAACAAGAGCAAGTCCAGGGCTGGGCCCCTTGACATGCTCGCGACTCCTAAGGTGTGACAGGGGTAAGGGTCAACCTGTGATATTTCGGTCACGGGTTGTCACGGGTATGGGTACGGGTTGGCAATTCTCACACCCGCACCAACCCGTACCCTTACCCGCTGGGTTGCGGGTTTTTTAGTTCCAACCTGCTGTGGTGTATTTTCCTCCGACCCCCTGGACCGTCTCTCAAATCCAGAATATATTCGATCATCGGCCCTCATTGCTGCCGAATCCACATGTTCAGGGTTGCTTGGTTGACCCCAGCCACATGATGACTCAGCGTTTTCAGAAGGCTCCCCACTCCCTCACCTCAACCAAACCCACCATGAGCAACGCAATGACACGCAGGACGTAGACCAGGAGCTCCCTCAATTTGCGGCCAAGCTTCAGTCCCAGGAGCAACTGAGTTTATCCCCCCAATTGTAAGTCCTCATCCTTCTTTAAAATTTCGACCACCACTCATAGTACTCATCCCCAGGTTCAGTGTAAGAGAACAACCCTACAAATCCCATTCGGTCCCTCTCACAGTCACGGAGCAGCCACAGCAAGACCCCACTGATGACCTGCGCAGAGAGCGCATCGCCCGCACCGAGTGACCAAACACGGGCACGTCGCGGCAGGCACAACAAACCGCGGAGCTCCCAGTGAGCAGCCACAATGACACCACCATGACCTGTGCGGAGAGCCTGTCGCCCGTCGCCCGTGCCGAGTAACCAGACGCCAGCACATCGGGGCGGGTATGACGAATGCATGGAGCTCCCAGGGCAGAGCCACAACGACCTCACCAACGACCTGCACAATGTGTGTGTCGTGAGTCACCCGCGCCGAGCGACCAGCGTGTCGTGCATCGCCCGCGCTGAGCGACCAGCGCATCATGTGTCACCCGCCGAGTAGTGTTGGGGAAGTTCGGTTTGGTTCGGTTTGGGCCAGTTTTGGCCAAACCGGAAACCAAACCAATTAAATTTGGCCAAACCAGAAACCAAACCAAACTGAATTTTCCTGCATTTTCCAAACGGTTTGAAAGCGGTTTGGTTTCAGTTTGAACTGAGTTTGAACCGTTTAAGGAAAAATCTGGTTTGCAGTTTGGTTTAAACCAAAACCAAACTGAAACCAAACCCGAAACCACAGTGCTTACACAATCTCACTGCCAACATGATCTCAGTCTCTCAGTTTTTGGGGAGCACGTGCGTGCTCACAGCACGAAGTAAATGATGGCAAGGGGGTCACAGGACCCCCCTCGAGAACATGGATATGTGTAATTTGTAGTAAACTATTTAACAAGGATGGCCATACAGTATTTCTACTGGATATAAAGTTCATCAACTTTGCAGTCCAGCTCCTTGGCAAGAGCTGAAATCTCAAGGTGTGTGGATATCATACCAGCCTTGTACCCACCCTTCAACATCTGCATGGCCTCGAACATGGTTGGTGAAAGGCGGTTTCGAAAGTCGGTGCTGATATGCTGTGCACTGGAGAACTGGCGTTCGGATGCTGTAGAGGAACCAGGGATGGTGAGGAAGTCTCGAGCCATCCTTGCAAGTGTGGGGTAGATAACGCTGTGGTCCTTCCACCACTTAATCACCGCGGCATCAGGAAGGCTGGGGAATGGCTCGAGTGGCGATGTAAGATATGCATGGAGCTTGCGGCCTGGATCAGGATCTTGGGCCTCCTTGGCAACATGACTGGTGACGGCTGACTGCATCCAGGCAGCGCCATAGAGCATGTCGGAATGGTCTTCTACAGGCTTTGGAGTGGTGGGAGTTTCAGGGAGTGAGGCAGACAGATCAGTACTAAGATAATCAAAAAACTAGAAGGAATGTCAGTCGCATAAATCAGTATAGTGAAAAAATCAATGTACTGTATTTTCAAGGCTTTGTTTCCCGATATCGAGGTACTCCTCCTCCCAGTGTTTCTCGAAATAAGCCAACTTGACACGGGGATCCAGGACAGGGCAAATGAAGTAGATACTGCTCTCATCAAGGATTTGGTACCACTTGCAAAGATTGGCAAGGCCAGCATGGAGTGTGGGGATGATTGGCGCATACTTTGAGTCCTTGATCATGCATTCCCACCTTTGCTGCATGGATTCGATGACAGGGAAGGAACGAAAAACGGTGGGTCATGTGGCATGCGAAAAGCTCTGACAAGCTAATGCTGGCTCCTTGAGACCATTGTGAATGAGCTCAAGCAAGTGCCATTCGCCCTCGTTAAGCTTGAACATCCTGTATGTCTTTGGAGGCTTTAGATTCGGGACCTGGTCATCATCGTTGGCGAGAAGGGTGAACTTGTTGCAAGCCAGGCGTACATCCAGCAGACGGTTAATTAGATCGTATAGTGAAGCCCAGTGTGTACAAACCCATTTGAGGAGCTGCAGCACTGGGAGTTTCTCGTCCTTGCAGAGTTTGTGAAAATATGAGCAAGCTTGAAGTGAAGAACAAACTTGATTAATGAATGCCAAAATCTTGCCCAGCAAGTCGGCAGGATCAAAGTCTTCGGCGGTGAGGATATCATCAGTGTTAATGTCAGGAGTATTGGTATCATCGTTGTCATCATCATCAGGAAAACGGCAAAATGCTGAATGCTTCTTAATGCTTCTTAATGCTTCTTTATTGCTCTTATTAAGCAGGGTGCCCTTCTTAATAAGCGGATAAGAGGCATTAAGAGGCATTAAGAAGCATTCAGCATTTTGCCGTTTTCCTGATGATCTTCATCTTCATCTGAGGCATCGGCAGCCAGCTTGGAGGATAGTGCTAACTTGACAGACCCCATTGGCGTTGGACCGACTTTATTGACAAAGGCCCGGGATGCGCAGTGGATGGCATGCTCCATACAGCATGTGCGCTGCTCCTTTGCAGCCCATAGTTTGCTGGTTGGGTCAACGGACTTGGCTAGGACAGCAATTGCTTTGTCGCACACGGTGGAACCATCAGCTGTACCCCAGCCAAGTCTATCAGGGTCTACCAATCCATACTCGCCAAGGATTTCGATCAGGAGTGCACCGGTGTTCGCCCCAGAGTGGTTGCCAACAATCTCCCGAAAGGAGGACTTGTTCTTGTAGATTCCAGTCTGCGTCAATCCAGTGACCCGTCACGGTCAAGTAGGGATCAAATGCTCGAGAGGTGCCAGGTCGAATGTGAAAGACACCCTGGTATCGAGTATCTTGAACTTCTCAGCAAGCAGGCCTCTGACGCAGATAGACTTGGTGTAAATCTCGTCGGTGATGGTTGTTCGACTGGGAATATCACGAGAGGATGTGGACGGCCCTGATAGTTGAGCATAGCCTTGAATGAGTCCTTCTCAACAATGGAGAATGACTGGAAATTAGATATGAGCATGTAAAGTACTCATGATATATAGTGAAACATGCACCTGATTATCAAGGATAATCCACTGACAAATGTGCGAAAGGAGTCCATCCCAATCCCACTCTTGTACCCAGGAACTCGGGACCAAAAACAAGCTGATATTGCTCTGGACACTTAATGTATCACCCTCCTTTGCTGGATCGGGCTCTTTGCGATTGCTGTGACATTGTTCTTCTCGCATATCTCACAGTAATATTTGTAGTGATCGCCACCCTCACGCGTGAAATGCGCACGGAGAGTCGATGTCGAGTTGGAGGACTTGTAGAAGCCTGAACCAGCTGATAGGTCACGGTTCTTCCTGTATAGCACGATTAGCATGTACTGCAGGAAAGAGACGAGGCACGTACTTGCAGAGGATACACCACCACCCCTGCTGCAATTGGCCACCTCTCTCACATTGCCCCTCCTTATACACAAGATCGAGGTCAGCACGGTGCTTGTCTTTGCTATGGATATGGTGGCTGCTCGTGTGTTTCTGTAGTATATTGTATCAGTGCCAGATAGCTAGATTGAGTCGAGAATGCAATGACTCACAGATATATCCTTGTTAGACACATCGCTGTCGTCATCAGAGCTTGAGGAATGGATGACACTGATAGTGTCATCTGTGTCTGGTTCGGAATCAAGGGATTTTGCCTTTGCCTTGCCGTGGGCCACAGTCTTCTTTACCTTTTGATTCGAGCCCTTACCACTGCTGGAATGGCGTCGTTTCCGGGAGGTCTTGCCTTTGGGCTTAGCAACAGCCCTTGCAGGAATACGGCCAGTGTTAACCATGTTGATTGCTAGTTTGGACTGGCCACGTAGTTGTCAGACGCGATCAGAAGGGACGGCTGAGGAAGTCACAGAGGGAGATGTGTTGGTAGGAGTAGGGATCAGCGTGGGTTTCTCAACCCATGTGGGTCACGGGTATGGGTCGTGACGGGTACGGGTATGGGTCGTGACGGGTATGGGTCCGGGTCAGCATTATGTAACCCGCCAACCCGTCGTCGACCCGTCTCGACCCATCTCAAGCCATCACTAGCATCACTTCTCGCGTTCAACAGTCAACGTTCGACTCTCAATGTACAGTTATCAAAGTCAAGCCACTGCCCATGCCCATGCCCATGCCTCTCCCCAGCTCTCCTCCAGTGGTTTCCAGCCATGCCCAGCCCTGTCGTCCCCCTACCAGATGTCACGCGTTTTGCAAGCCTCCTGTGGCCCTTTTCGGGCCCCTTTCTTCATTCCGGTCAGCTCAGCAGCGTCGGACTGGCCTTCTGGATACCCGTGCGCTCAATAGCGCGTGTTTCCTTCTCACAGGCGACTTCCTCCTTGGCGATGTGGGCGATAGCGTCGGAGAGGGCAAGGGCCTTTGTGTGGGCCCGGATGTCCCTCATGGCTTCAGCTGTGCCACGCTGGCATGCTCTGTGTACCGCTTTCGCGGACCATGTGGCTTCCAGTGTCACGCCGTTCACGCGGGTTGTCAGTTGTCACCGAGGGTTGGTGTGCACGCAGCACGTTTGGGTTGCTCGGAGCCAGGGGGTGCCTGCACGATTTGTGGAGCATCGGTATGTCTTTTATTGTTGTCCAATTCACTTTCTGATGCATTGCAGTGACAACCGCGGCGATGAACACGACGAGGACCCACCCCCGGACCCGATATGAAGACGCCATCCGACCTGGAAGCGCCTCCGCTCGAGACCTCCCGAGCCCTCCCAATGTCAGCCTGGGTGGTGCTGATCTTCCCCATGACGACGCACACCTCCGCCACCACGCACGCGACGAGAAACCCAAGCCCGCGCAGCTAGGGAATTGCACGGGTAACCCGCGGGTATCCCCAGGCCGGCCCTTACCCCTACCCGTACCAACCCCTACCCGTTACCCGCGGGTCAGAACTCGCGGGTCACTGCGGGTACGGGTTTTCGTCCCAGGACGGGTTTGATGGTTCTTAGTTCTTACCTTTAGGATACCCCACACCCAGTAATAGAATAAAATATATGTATTCAGAGTGTATTACAGTTACAGTATAATTCTATCATCTGTGCTAAGACTATCGAGTTCATCTCACAACTTTGGTGGGACAACAGGCAGCGAAGGGCGGCGGCGCAGCGGTGTGGGAGGGTGGTGGGATGAGGGGCGGCGGTGTCGGTGTTGGAGGGTGGTGGGATGAGGGGTGGCGAAGGGCGGTGGCGCGGTGGTGTTGGAGGGAGGTGGGATGACCCGGATGAGTGGCGGCGGTGTCAGAGGGCGGTGGGACGACAGGTGGCGAAGGGCGGTGGCGCAGCAGTGTTGGAGGGCGGTGGGATGAGGGGCAGCGGTGTCGGAGGGTGGTGGGACAAGGGGCGGCGAAGGGCGGCAGCGCAGCGGCGTTGGAGGGAGGTGGGATGACCCGGATGAGGGGCGGCGGTGTCAGAGGGCGGTGGGACGACAGGCGGCGAAGGGCGGTGGCGCAGCAGTGTTGGAGGGCGGTGGGATGAGGGGCAGCGGTGTCAGAGGGTGGCGGGACAAGGGGCGGCGAAGGGCGGCAGCGCAGTGGCGTTGGAGGGCAATGGAGGCGGTGGAATGACCCAGATAAGGGGCGGCGGTGTCGGAGGGCAGTGGGATGAGGGGCGGCGATATTGAACGAGGTCTTGGCTATTGGGGGTGGCGGCGCTGCATGTATGACGTTGGCGGCATCTGCGGCGTTGGCAGAACTTGCAGTGTCGGTCCTTTTGGTGATGCGAACGCTGGGAGACGCTGAGGCGTCTGAATGTGGTTTGGGTTCTGCTCTGGTCGCGGGGGCGGGGGCTCAGGCAGAACGTCGAGCAGCCAGGGTGAAGTCTGTGGGGATGGCAGCAGGGGGCGAAGGGCTGGATTTGGCAGTGATGACGCAGGTGTGGAGGTAACTGATCATTTACTGATGACGGCGGCGGCTCAGGCGGCGGTTCGAAGAGCGGCGGCTGGGGCATTACCGGTAGCGTGTCGTGGTGAAGAGGGGCAGGGACGTCTGAACATGTGAAGAGGTGGGAGACGAAGCGAGCACACAGCTTGGCTGTTGCTTCGCGTCCGTGATATGGGTCGCTCTCACTCGCAGGAACAGTACTCTGGGCCTTGTGAAGGGGCAATAGCGTAAACGGGGCTCCCTGATGCAGAGAGGGGGCAGGTGGTGGACAGCTGAGTGAAGGAGGGGGAGGCGCGAGGTGTGGAGGCCGGATGGGCATGAACATCGCAGGTAATGGCAGCGGCATGATGCCAGGCTCGGGAGGGGGAACAGGGTCAGCATCAGTGGCCAAAAAACAGGTCTTTTCGTGGTTGCGGTTGGGGCTGCAGTGGAAGTCCATGGCACGGGGGGCATTTTCGCTGCTAGTGCCGGTGCCAGTGCTGTTGCCGTTGTCGCATGTTGAGCTAGCCTTGATTTTGAAAGGGTTTCCACCTGGATTGTGCACGCGCTGCCTTGTCGTTGCTGGAACTTCTGGGGCCGGCGTATGTGTGGTCTTGGTTGCTGTTGGTGCGGTTGCTGTGGTTGTGTGCCGTCTTGCCTTCGATACCGGGGCTCTTGTGGTCCGTCGCTGCTCGGTGTTCATGCTTGTAGTGTTGTCACGTTCGGATCTTCATCACCCATACTTGTGATGTTGGCTTTTCCTTGTGCTTGGTGCTTATTCGTTTTGGACAGTTGATGGCAGAGTGATGGCGGGTATAGGCGGGTACACGGGTTATAGGATGGTGACCCGTACCCGTACCCGTGACGACCCTTACCCGTGACCCTCACGGGTCACGAAACCCCTGCACTTCCCTACGCGCAGCAGCCCGACTCCTCCTGCGCGCCCTCCCAGAGCTCACTCTCCCTCTCCCGCTTCCGCATCAGCATCCCCGCCCTTGTCGGCCGCTTCGCCACAGCCCTGCCCCCAAGCGCCAGCAGCGTGGACGCAGGCGAAGCCGTGCACCCGGTGCTCCTGCGCACCCCGCAATTACCGTTAAACTTCAACGCGGACGACATGCTCGCGCCGCAGTGCCCACAATGCATGGTGGACAGTGAACGCCACGGGTAAATGGATGGTGTGGGCAGGTGCAGGCCAACAAGGCGCATGCTGCGCAGCGGCCCAGGAGCCGACAAGACGACCACGACAACCGCCGCTGGAGACAGACAAGAGGGCGGAAGAGGCGGCGTGAGCAGGGGCAGGCCAACAAGGCGCACGCTGCCCAGGAGCTGGCAAGACGACTGCAATGACTGCGGCTGGAGACACAGGAGGGCAGAAGGAGCGGCATGACAGGGGCAAGCCAACAAGGCGCACGCTGCCCAGGAGCTGGCACAACGACCGCGGCTGGAGACACAGGAGGGTGGAAGGTGCGGGGTGAGAAGGTGCCGGCCAACATGGCGCGCGCTGTCCGGGAGCCGACAGGACGACCGCAGCGACCGCGGCTGGAGACAGACAGGAGGGCAGAAGGAGCAGTGTGTGCGCTGCCCATGCTTGACCCTCATCTTGTACCAGATTTGTAGTAAAAGTAGAACAACTTTAATTGAACAATTGCAGTGAAACTGGTGTCTCATGGCACAGTGATAGTGACCCGTACCAACCCGTGTGACCCGTGGCTTTTAACCCGTGGGTGGCGGGTACGGGTAGTGGCGGGTACGGGTACGGGTACGGGTCAGCATCATGTGACCCGTGGGTTACCCGTGCTGATCCCTACCGCCTTCGCCTCCCCCTTCACCTTTGCCTGGGGCTGCACACCCACCGCCTTCACATGGGACTGTACACCCCTCACCCCTCGCCCATCACCCTTGCCGCTCATCTCCCTCTTCACCTCCACCTGGGGCTGCACACCCGCCGCCTTCGCACACCCATCGCCCCTCGCCTGCCACACCCTCGCCGCCTTCGCCTGGGGCCACACACTCATCACCCTTTGTTTGGGCTGCATGCTCATCACCCTCGCCTAGGGCCACATGCCTGCCCCCCTTGCCTGGGGTGGCACCCTTAAAGCCTTCACCTGGGGCTACACACCCATTGCCTTTGCCTGGTGCGGTATTCCCCATCACCCTCTCTTGGGGCTGCATGCCCTCGCGGCCATACCACCCCCAACATGTCACCGACATCCCCTCACGCTTGCAATCGTGTGGGGGGTGTCTATGATGATGCACGACCACCATGCCACGCCGCCACCTCAACCCGATACCCCTCGTGCTTGCAATCGCATGGGGGGTGTATACGATGATGCACGACCGCCATGCCATGCCACCACATCAACCCCAATACCCCTCACGCTTGCAATCGCATGGGGGGTGTATACGACGATGTGCGACCGCCATGCCATGCCGCCACCTCAACCCAGATACCCCTCGCACTTGCAATCGTGTGGGGGGTGTATACGACAATGGCCAGCCGCCACACCATGCCACCCCCACCACGCCACCCCCTCACGCTCGCGATCGTGTGGGGGTGACTTAGGGCTGCCTGCTTGTTGCCCTTGGCAGGGCGATGAGCAAGACTTCCCCCTTGGCCTGCCCATCACTACTGTGTGGCCTCGCATGCAATTAGGAGACTTGCACTCATATGTACTAATGTGTATTGTGTTTTTATGTGTATCAAGTAGTGTATATTTGGGTATTTGACTTCATTATTCTCAGAAAAACAAAACATATGTGGGTAAAACATACCATATTTGGAAGGTGGGGGGTCTCATATCCCCGAAAAAAAAAAGTTCAACCTGGAGTCCTTAATTTTAGTTCCACCACCCCCTTGAGGGTGACTAAAGAGGCTCAAAAGAGAGCCCACTGCTGATGGCTTGCTTCTATTGCAGAAAGAATGGCCACTATGCCAGAGAATGTTGCAAGAAAAGAGCCGATGAAGAAAGCAGACAGATGATCAAGGAGTCAAACTCTTCCAATCATTCAATGATAAATCCTGAGCATGAGGATTTTCCCTTCACCTGATTAGAACAGCCTTAATCAGGTCCAGTAGCAATGTATATATATCCACCAGAAAATCAATGACACTCTGTGCACATATACATTTGCGAAGCAAGAGGGCTGAAACCATTACACTTCTTGACTCAGGGGCAACCAAAAACTTCATGAACCTTCAGTATGCCAAACATCTGCAGCTACCAATCAAAAACCTACCAGAGCCCCACAAATTGTATGACATAGATGGGACAGAAAACAAAGCAGGACATCTCAAACACTATGCCAACCTACAGGTCAAAACTGGTCAAACAACCTATGTGTGTCCTGCAGTTCTTCCTCTCAGACATGGGAGAGAATAAAATCATCTTGGGATATCCATGGTTTGCAGCAATGCAGCCACACATTGACTGGGCTAAGGGTTGGATCAACCATATCCAACTACTAATCATAATCTGCACTGCAGACACAGCAAAAGCACAATTTGTACTGTGAACAAAGAATGTCCCACGAGCGATCTGAAGGACAAGTCTATGAGCTGTCACCTCCCAGGATCAATACTTCATTGGCCGAATACACTTCAATACCATAGCAACAGAAGAAGAAGACCTTGCCAGAATTCCAGCAGAATACCACCACCATAAAAGGGTCTTCAGACTTCCTTTTCCGGCAACCACCACCTCCGCAGCAAAACCTTCACCAACGAACATGGTAGCTAGTTTAGTGTATAGTCTTTAAAAACACACTGTATTCCATACAACCCCTCTCTATTCCCTCAAAACAACCATATTATATTCCAAGCACAAAATATGCCACCCCTCTCCCACAGTGCAGGGGCAGAACCACCACCTGCCTCAAGGTGCGCAACTGACTCAAGGCTGGTCACCCGCTCTTCCTCAGCCGTAGCCCCACCTGCAGCAGCCAGAAAGCAGGCTGCAGTCCTCCCTGGAAGGCAGCCTAAGAACAATAGTGGCCCAGCCACCTCACTTAGTGAAAACGGAACCCTACAGACCCTGGCAGACATCATCAAGGATTTCACCAACAGAAGGAACCCCAAAGGCGAAGCAAAAACCCTCCTGGACACCTTAACCTGGATCATCGAGGAAGCCCAGGAGGAAGAGAAGTCAAAGGAGCTGGTGGACATGGAGGCATTAAAAGATAAGACCCTCTTTAAGTGTATCTGAACTGATGTTGAGCAAGTGCATACCACCCTCAAAGACCAACTGGAGAAAATGGATGCGACCATTCGCAGCATCCACACCAAGGTTGAAAGCACATGCAGTGCTGCCACAGAGATGCTTCAATTGGCAAAGGACATGGGGGTAAAAGTGACCAAAATGTCTGAGTCCATGGACAAAATAGTTACCACAACATCCTCCTACCGTGATGCTCTCATGACCAGGCCAGTTGGAAAGCCGTGTAGAGCCAATGAGGACCCAAAAGTCCTAGGCAACATGGAGTGCAAAGCCAGGCAGGTTCTAGTCAAACTGCAAGGAGAAAGCAAAGAGCTCTGGGACAAAAGCCTCACAGAACTCATCGCCGAGGCCAATGAAGCATTAGAGGCGGTAGATGCCAGCAGGAAGCCTGAAGCCACCAGGGTGGAAGCAGCCCACTAGCTCTGCAACAAGTCAGTGGTTTTCACATTCAGCTCCAAGGAGGTGGTCGTATGGCTTCATGATCCCATCAACAAGGAGGCGTTTGAGAAAGGACTGGCAGTTGGGGCGCTCGTCCGCAGCAGGATGTACCTCCTGATCGTCCCAAGAGTTCCCACAATGCTCAACCCTTCCAATGACAAGCACCTCAGGGAAATCAAAGAAGCAAACAGCCTTAGCCCAGACACCCTTGTCAAGGTCAAGTGGATAAAGCCTGAGAAGAGGAGGTGACTGAACCAGACACACACCTTCGCCAAGCTATCGGTGGGGTCCCCAGAACTCGCCAATAGGTTGATAAGAGATGGCATGATCATCTTCAGGAATAGAGTCAGACCGGTCAAGCAGAGGCAAGAGCCCACCCAATGTCTCAAGTGCTGACTCTGGGGACACTTCACTAACGATTGCATAGTGGACGAGGACATCTGTGGCACCTGCAGAGATCTCCATCGCACTAGCTCCTCACTACCAGGGGCAGGGTGTTCTGTGTCTCATGCAAAGCTAATGACCATGCTAGCTGGGACAGAAACTGTCCTGAATTCCTCAGAAGATGTGCAGTTCTGGATGAGCGCATTCCCGAAAACTCAATGCTGTTCTACCCCACAGACCAAGACTGGACACTGGCAATTAGGCCACCCCACATCCCCCTGGACATGAGGTTCCCACACAAATTTGCAGTCAACAGCCTTCCTCTAGGCAGACATACCGGAGGTAAGGTAGCTGGCACCTGTGGCCAGAGCAGGTGAAGGAACAGCAGACACAGGGAGAACCCAAATCAAGTACCAGCAGAGAGACACAAGGAGCAGGATGTGCCCTTGGCTATGGAAGCGGGAGTGCAGCAACCACTCTGGTCTCAAGACCCTGAAGGCACTGACTTGGTGGACATACAGAACATGCTTGACCTGGAAAACACTCAACAACGCGACATCCAAGGCTGGGACTCAGAATAGACAACCTCACCATCTGGCAACAGAACGTAAACAAGTCTGCCACCTGTCAACAAAACCTCCTCAATGACCGCTCCCTAACAAAAATGGGAGTCAGCATCATCACACTTCAAGAACCAGCTATCAACAGCTTCAATTATACCACCGTGTCGAAAGACTGGACTGTATTATACCCTTCCCTCCATGACAAAGCTCCCAAGAAAACAAGAGCAATCACCATGATATGTACTTTCTCTCAGTTCTGATAGCTGGAGGCAGCTGGACTTTCCCTCCAGTGATGTTATAGCAGTCGAAATTTCTGGCGACTGGGGCACCCTTACTTTAGTAAACGTGTATAATGACGGTGATAATAACACCACGTTAGGAAAACTAACAGAATTCCATGACTCACAGCATGCAGGTCATGCTCCTGCCAACGCCCTCATCAATCACACAATATGGTTAGGGGATTTTAACAGACACCACCCCCACTGGGACGACCCAGGAGACGCCAGACTATTCACAGATGAGGCCATCGCAGCCACTGAACTGCTTATAGAGGCCATTGCAGGAGCAGGGCTTGAGCTTGCCCTCCCAGTGGGTCTACCCACTCACATTTACAACATCACCAAAAGATGGACATGCCTGGACCAAGTCTTCCTCTCATAGACCTGCTGATAATGTGCGACATGCAGATGAACAAAAGGGGTATTTGCACCGATCACCTCCCAATAGTAACCGAACTCAACATCAAGGCAGTAATCTCCCCAAACAAAGAGTACCACAACTTCAGGGAGGTAGACTGGGAGACGTTCAACACGTCCCTAGGACAGCGGCTAGCAAATTGCGACCCACCAGGCTGGATACTCTTGCAGCTCCAACTGGACACATGTTGCAACAAGTTGATGCAAGGCAATCCAAGACACAATAGCGAAGACAGTCCCCACAACCACCCTCACCCCCAAGTCAAAGCGATGGTGGACCAAGGAATTAACCATGTTACGCAAGAAGGTGGATAGGCTAGGTCAGAAAGCGTATAAATGCAGAAGAGTGCCGGAACATCATGTACACATGGAACATGCAGCAGCAGCGAAAGTCTACAAAAACACCCTGGAGAAAACCAAGAAGCAACACTGGCTTGACTGGCTGGAAAGGGCGGAGGATCCGGACATATGGTCAGTACACCAGGTGACCTCAGCAGCGCCATCGGATGGGGGTAAGGCCAGGATCCCACCACTGCAATACACCATGGAAGACAGGACCCACATGGCCGTCACCAACAGCGAAAAGAGCAGTCTCCTAGCCAAAGGTTTCTTTCCACCCAAGCCACCCGAAATAGTGTTGCCAAAACTCGGCTAGTTGGGGGCCGACTTGCTGAGCTGTGACTCTTACCAGAGCTGGTTGTGGAAGCTGACGACTTCTGCTTTTTAGCCAGCTAACTGGGGATCCATCTTCTTCACGCGTTCAAGAGGTTGTTCCACAGTGGCATGCACTGTAGGAACTTAATCTTAATACATGAATGCTCTACATATACTATGTACAGGCAGAGCAGCATGGATGCTGACACATTCAATGAGTAACATGGTGTGCTGTTGGGGGCTGCCTTACAGGTGGGCCCCACATGTTCATGTTGTCGTCTATGATTGAGGGACACTGTGTGTTGTTGGGTGCTGCCTTGTAGGCAGGCCCCACACGTATGTCGTCGTCGTGGTATTCCAGCAAGACGTCCACTTCCTCAACTTGATAGTTCACAACAGTGTTTGTCTTCAGGGCGCAAACACAGCTGGGGTGGGTGGGACTGGCGCATTGCCATGAGCGTTAGCTGGCATGTTGTCAACATCTTCAACTGGGGTGTCACCAGGGTCATCAATTGTAAGGGATGAGGTGGGTGGCGCGTCACCAGGAGTGTTAAGTGGCATGTTGCCAGAAGCGTCAACTGGCATGGCCAAAGGCAGCATGGAAGACCAGGGATTGGTCGCCGTGCGCGAGGTGAATGGATGGGTTGGCGGAGCGATCCAACTATGGGGTCCTCCTGCGGAGACGAAGCTGGGCGCAATAGGCCACACAAGGGCAACGGTGACGATCCATGCCGGCATGCGAATTTGCGTTGACGAAGCATATGGTGACTATGGTCGCACAGGCTTTCGTCGCATTCATTGTCATTGTCTGTACACCCAGGCTGGTAGCACAGGGTGTTGTAGGTATGTCGGAAGTTGTCCATTGCATGTGCGGCTCTGAGGGCCTGGCACAAGTCTGCACATTCTGCAGATAGGTGTCCTATTATTGTTGTGTCTCTCTGCTGCTCGGCCTCAGTGGAAATAGCATCACCGAAGTCCAAAGGTGGGCAAAAGGTGCGAGCCATGGGTTGCACCTGTTGCACTGGTGAGCGTTGTGGGTTACGACCCGCATGTCGGGTGATGGAGGTAGTCTGCAGGGCAGTTGGGTTTTGCTGATTGCGGGAGTTCAGTTGCCTTGATGGTGCTGTCCAGGTTCCAATGTACCTGGACTAGTTCCTGATTGTTGTTGTCCCAGTCATGGGCGGTGATTTTGTCGATGTGCCATTCCATGTCATCAGGTGTGCCACATTCAAGGTCACCTTCATAATGAGGGTGCACTTCCCGACATGGGGAGAGCGCATCGTCACTCAGGGGGGTACTATGACCCTTCAGTGGAGGGGGTTCTGGTGGGACCCTCTGCACGATCTCCACGTACTCTGCCAACTGTCATTCATGGCATGCGTGAGCATCGACATGTCATCTGCTTGTCTCATTGTATCCAGTCAGGGGCTTAGTGTTGCTCATATACTGGTTATGTGCTTCTTGTGTGCTCTGGCAGCGATCCCGGGTCGCATCATAGCACATTCCCAGTCCACGTCCTCAACCGAGGAGGGGATGGCCTTGCAACAGCCTCGCTCTCCTGTATGGCCTGTAGGAATTCAGTTTCGTCCTCGTTGGACTGTGTTGCATAACCATCGAACTCACCACGGTTTGGGTTCTCCTCTTCAGAGTCCTCGTTGTACCGACCGCCATCAGGACCGTAATCCTGATTGTCAGTGTCCGACGGCGCTGCACTACCATCAAACGCCTCGTAGTTCAAGCTTTCCCATTTGGCGCCCTCGTCATACTGAGCGCCGTCAGAACCGTAGTCCTGACCATCTCGTCCAACAGCACTACAGTACCATCGGACTCCTCAGGATTGAGGTCTCCTTGTTGAGGTCCTCATCGCGTTCGGCTGTGAGTGTGTCCTCTACTTCAGAGTCGTCGTCAGACTCCTCGGGATACGAGGTCTCGTCGGAATTCTCGTCACACTCGGGGTGAGTGAGTCCTCGGCTTCAGACTCGTCATTGGACTGACTGTTGTCATAGGTCTTGTCCTGCTCCGTCAAAGCTTCTAGTTGCATACAGGACCTATGCTGCTGAAGCTCGCGTCTCCTAGCTCTGGTGATGTGCTGTCCTTGTGCGACTCTGTCCTTCATGCATCGCTGCATGGCTATGTGTGAGCTATCCCTGTCGGACCCATGTCTGGGTCTGATGATGGCCAGGGCCTTCTCGTAACGTTGTGCCTTCCGCATGATGTCTTCGATCAGACTGTTCTCGGCAGTTATGCCATCATGCAACACGAGGTGGTTTCAATAATCCCTCGGTAATCTGTTCAATAATCTCCTTCTAAAGGAGTAGGAGTCTGGGTACTGTGCAAGCCTTCCGGCCCACATCAGTAGCTCGTGATGGAATGTGTGCACTCCGGTGTCGTAGGCAAACCATATTCTTGCGTATTCATGCGCTGCTTGCTGCGATGAAGCTGTGGTGACAAAAGCCCAGTATGGCCCTAGAATGACAGACTCGAACATCCAATCACGAGCACCGCACTGTGGTTGCTCAACTTCGTGGATGAACCAGTGTTCTGCTTGTCCCCTGAGGCAGGTACCTGCCACCTGTACTTGGTCTTCATCCCTGCCCTGGCCAGTCAGGCAACAAAGTTTGAAGTAGCGCAGAAGGCCTTGCAGCCAGTGCTCAAACCGGTTGATGTCATCCTCTCTCCCGTAAAGTTTGGGCAACCTGGCGCATGGCCCTCTCAGTTCAGGCTGGCCACCTGGCACTCCTCTTAGGGAGTCCAAGATTTACTGCCTCAAACTGGTGGCCATACTTGCATCGTACTCTGGATCGGGTTGGCTTCGCTTGGCGGCTTGCTGGGGTGGTGCGGCTCTTGTCCCTGCATTCATGCTTCTTGCTCGGGGCACATAGTCCTGGTCCAGTAGACCTGTATTCTCGTCTGTCCAGCCAAAGGTCTGGCTGTATTCAACATTGGTTGACTCCTCCCAGCATTGTCGGATAGGGTGTGACATGGGTCACCCATGGGTCACATTTCGTTGGACTCGCACCTGTACCCATGAAACCCATACCTGTACAGGTACAGGTGCGGGTTAACCCTTACTTATTGCGGGTATTTCGAAAACCCATATTTTCATCACAGTACTTGTGAAAGCCCACAGGTTGGAGGGTCACAAAGGAAAACTACATAATAACATTGGCTAGATCTAAAGAATTAGGCCCCTTTAAGAGAAGCCAACATGATGCGCAGGTCGCTTGGCGCAGGCGATGCACGACACACAGGTCGCCGCGATGTCGTTGTTGTGGTTGCTCCTTGAGAGCTCCGCCGTTCTTCGTGCCCGCCACGATGTGCTCGCATTTAGTCGCTCGACGCCCAGGTCACCACAATGTCGTCGTGGTGACTGCTCCCTGGGAGCTCCGGGCGTTCTTCGTGCTCGCTGCAATGTGCTCGCGTGCAGTCACTTGGCGTGGGTGACACACGATGCGCAGGTTGCACAGGTCGTCGGCAAGGTTGTCATGGCTCAGCCCTGGGAGCTCCATGCGTTCGTCGTACCTGCCCTGATGTGCTGGCATCTGGTTACTCGGCATGGGCAATGGGCGATGGGCTCTCCATGCAGGTCGCACAGGTCATGGGTGGTGTTGTTGTGGCTGCTCACTGGGAGCTCCACAGTTCATCATGCCTGCCGCGAGCCCATGACGTGCCTGTGTTTGGTTGCTCGGTGCAGGCAAGTAGTGCTTGAAAGTCCAGTACAGTCCAGTTTTTTTTGCCTTTTATGGCTAGACCGGACCGTAACCAGTCCATGGACCAACCTAAAAGTGCCCTGAACTGGACTGGACCACCCTAGACTGGTTATTTTCAGTCTATGGACCAGTCTTAGATACCAGTTATGACCAGTCCTTAGCATAACTGGTCGTAAACCAGTTTTGACTGGTTCATGACTGGTTATGACTGGTCTTTTTCACTACAAATATACCTAAAAGGTGTGCTAGTAGACCCATAGACCCATGGCCAAATTTTTTTACCTATCAAAATGAGCCTAAGATCACCAAAATTGGTTGTGAATTGAGTGAATTATGATTGAAACTAGTATTGCTGCAGCTCGTGTTTTTTGAATTTGTATAACATCAACAGAAATTGGTAAAAATATGAAACTATTCAAGCAGCTAGAACTCAGGATATAAACTTGAGTCACATAAGACCACATTTTGATATGAGCAGTAGTTCTTGTGTTATTTAACTAGCAAGGGTGCGCCAAAGCAACACTGTAATCAAAACATTGTTTTGACTGTAACTCACCCAATTCTAGTTCAATTTGGATGTTCTAGGGCTCATTTTAATCGGGAAAAGGACTACCATTCATACTTGATAGCCACAGTCCAGCAGGCCAGTCATCGACCGGTTAAAACCGGTTTTTTTGCGGTTACAGTGTTTTTACGATAGACGTAGACCTGTAACTGATGATTTTCGAATTGAGGTAGACCTGACTGGAAGTCCGGTCCATTCTGGTCACAGTCCGGTCCGTTCTGGTCACAGTCCAGTCCAGTTTTCGGTCTTTTTGCAGTCTGTGTGACTGGACCTTCAAGCACTACGGGCGAGGCACTCTCTGTGCAGGTCATTGGCGGGGTCTTGCTGTGGCTGCTCCATGACTGACTGTGAGAGGGACTGAATGGGATTTTGTAGGGTTGTTTGCTTACTCTGAATCCAGGGATGCATCAGGAAAACAGCAAAATGCTGAATGCTTCTTAATGCTTCTTAATGCTTCTTTATTGCTCTTATTAAGCAGGGTGCCCTTCTTAATAAGTGGATAAGAGGCATTAAGCAGCATTAAGAAGCATTCAGCATTTTGCCGTTTTCCTGATGTGAGTGGTGGTTGAAATTTAAAAAAAAGGATGACTTACAATTGGGGGGTAGTGATGTTCCGGCCCGGCTTGGCCTGAAAGCCCCGGCTTTGGCCTGGCTTGAGGTAGCTTTGGCTTTCTCAAATCACGGGCCAGGCCAAAGCTGTTGTTTAGGGCTTGGCCTCGGCTTGGCTTGGCCTAGGCCACGGCTTTTGTGTGTACAGAAAGAGATGTGTCGGGGGGTCACAGGCAGGCCCAGTCGCATGCACCCCCGCGTTTGCATGCAAGGGGGTGCTGGTGGTGGGCCACAGGTGGGCGTAGTTGGATGCGCCCCCCACGTTTCTGTGCAGGGGCACTGGGGGTGTGAGACCACGGGTGGGTGTTGTTGTACGCACCCTCCGTGTTTGTGTGCGAGGGGCGTCGGGGTGGGGGGCCACAGGGGGCATTGCTGCATGCCCCCCCCGCAATTGTGTGCGAGGGGCACTGGAGGTGGGGGGACACAGGTGGGTGCTGCTGCATGACCCCCTGTGTTTGTGTGCGAAGGGGGCGCTGGGGAGGGCCATGGGGGGCATTGCTGCACACACCCCCCGTGTTTGTGTGCGAGGGGGCACTTGGGGTGATGGGCCACGGGGGGCGTTGCACGCACCCCCCGCGTTTGTGTACAAGGGGGCGCCAGGGGCCACAGGTGGTGTTGCTGCACGCACCCTGTGTTTGTGTGCGAGGGGGCGAAACTACAATGACGAGCTAAACGCCGCTTCCCTCGCATGCCATAGATAAAAAGGAGGGACCGGGGAATCATACCCAGCTCCCGGAAGGCCGTCCGCGCAGCGTCAGCGACTTGACCTCGATCAGCTCAGGGCGTTCCCAGCTCTGACTAGCGAGCCGACAATGGAGGAACACGGCCAGGCCCAGGGACCGTTCTTCCTTCTCTTTGGCTACTGTGGCCGCTGCCGCATACCACAGAACATGCCTGCTAAAGACCAGCCTCAGTCAGAGAGGGGGGTCTACAATAACGACATCTACGCACCTGCAACCAGATCCCCAAGGAAAATGTGACCGAATGTCGTGTTACACCGAGGTGGCGAGCGCAACCGAGACAGTACAGTTACCGTCCATCCCCATCCCCCTCTCCCGGTCACCCCACAACACTCATGCAGGTGGTGATTCTCTCCTAGGCAGCGACGGACGCCTATCCCTCTCATCCCTGAACGGCCTAAACTGCCCCCCATCGCAGTTTCGTTCTCGTTCTCGTTCTCATTCTCGTTCTCGTTCCCGCTCCTGCTCAGTTCAACGGTGGGTGCAAACGAGTGCTATCCGCATCATGACATGCGGCGGCGGTGGCGGCCGGGCCAGCAGCGATTCGGGTGGTGGCATGCGGTCACCATGGCGGAAGCGTGGTGCTAACTCAGGCTATGCAAATCGGCCGGTGGCGGTGGCGGGAGCGAGAGGAGCGCGTTTGCTGGGCAGCCATGAGGGGAATGTGCATTGCGACCATGCGTCCACCTGTGGTGCTGGGCCCAAGCGCGAGCTCTGGACCGCAGGTATCCCCCATTCCCGAGCCTGCGACGGGGAGACACGCTGGTTGTGTTCGGTGAGAGGGGGGATGACGTCGTCACTGGGGCAGCCGAGTCATCCACCTCAGGTTCGGCACTGAGGCCCGCATTGTCGCCCTCACGTCCGGATGAGTGCCTGCACGAGGTAAAGTCGGTGACGGCGGGTGAGCGGCGGGGCTGCTGATGGCGCTGCAGTTGGAAATGGTGCGGCCCATCCATCAGGGAATGTGTCACAAAGGGGAGCCCAGCCCTCGCATCGGTAGCAGAGCGCAGCATATGGTACAGATGGGGCATCGCAAGGGAGATATGTCGATTCCATCGGGCTGGGGTAAAATTCAGGATAAAAGCGAAATAGTGGGTAAAAATGAGAGACAAACAAGGCCAGGATTGGGGTATGCATTGTATAGATCAGAGTTCATGCGACCCTCGATGGTGCCAGAAGGGTTGATCATACTCTCCAGGTTATCGTTATCGTCATTGAGGCCCAACTCCAGGAGAGATAGTCGGCAAGGTTGAGTGACCGCCGAGCAGCGACATCACACCCTGTGCAGTTACAATAGACAGCCCCGGCGAGGGCGACAGGTGCAGCCCTAGGTGAGGGCAACGGGCGGGCAGGTGAGGACGATGGGCATGCGGCCCTTGGTGATTGGGTGATTGGTGAGGCCGGTGAGGGTGCGGGCATTCAGTAACGTTCAGTACATTCAGTCCCAGACGTTGATAATTGTGAGTTGAGTTCTGCAAAAGCCGCGGCCTGCTGGCCTGGCTTTGGCCGGCCTGGACCCCAGGCTGGGCCAAAGCTCTGATGAAGCCATCATATTGGCCTGGCTTGGCCCAGCCTACTTGGGCCTGGCTCGGCCTGGCTCACGGCCTCAAGCCGGGCCGGAACAACACTATTGGGGGGATACTGGGTTGCTCCTGGGACCAAAGTTTGGCCTGAGCCGCAAGTTGAGGGAGCTCCTGTTCTGTGTCCTGCATGTCGTTGCATTGTGTTGCTAGTGGTGGGTTTGGGGAAGCCTTCGAGCACACTGAGTCATCATGTGGCATCCTCAAGGCCAAGGGTGTCCTGCTCTGAACACGCAGATTCGGCAGCAATGAGGGCCGATGATTGAATACATTCAGGATTTGAGAGACGGTCCAGGGGTTGGAGGAAAATACACCACAGCAGGTTAGAACTAAAAAACCCACAACCCAGCGGGTAAGGGTGAGGGTTTGTGCAGGTGTGAGAATCGCCAACCCGGACCTGTACCCATGACAACCCGTGACTGAAATATCGCAGGTTAACCCTTACCCCTGTCACACCTTATTGTTGGAGCGAGGAGCGTTGCGAAATGTTCGCACTCCTTGAGTTGGGTCTGCGCCCTCTGTCGCCGGCGTACTCTATCGGTTCCTCAGTGGGTCCACGATCCGCGTACAATGCTTGACGTTCCCCTTCGGGTCGTGTCTGGGCTCTTTGGCGACTTGCGAGATCTTCCGATCCCTCCGTCGCCCCGCGTTCCGCGTACAGGGCTTGTCTAGCCTGGGCGCGGGGAGAATGTCTGTGTCCCTGGTGCTAATTCGCAAAGTTAGCGCCTGGGTCACGGCGACCACGTCCTCCATTCGTGCTCTTATGCTCTCCATTCGAGCTCCCATGGTCTCCACTCGAGCCCCCAAGGTCTCCAATCGTTGGTCGGCGTGAACCAGCGTCAGTCGAATTCCGTCTAGCTCGGTATTCGCTTCTTGTCTCACGTGGGCGATTTGCGCGGACCAACGCGCTGAGAGCTTGTCCAAGGTTGCTCGGCTTCCTTCACGAGTTGGACTTGAATCGGCATATTGGGGAGAGGTGTCTCGGGCGCGTCCTTTTCCCTTGTCTAAGCAAATTATATAACCTGTCCCTTCGAACGAAGGGTCATAACTCACCGGTGCGGGTATGTATTCCTGCTCCGGTTCGTGGATTAGGGCGCTAGTCCCTTCTCCAACATCGCCCTGGAGTGTTACCTCCTCGGGCTTTCTTCCTGATGTGCCAGGGCCTTGGACAGTGCTAGGCTCGTAGCTCTCTCTTGATGGAGTTGCACTGGCGACTTGCGCAAACGCGCTAATCCAATCCCTTCCGGATGGCGTGGACGTAGCCTGAGCGATGTGGGCCTGTCCGGGTAACATAGAAGCCGGCCGAGGAGCGCGGGCCTGCAGCGTTGGAGTAGGCTGAGGGGCGCGGGCCTGTCTGGGCAGCGTAGGGGTCGGCTGAGAGATACGAGCATGTCTGATCGGCGCAACAGTTGACTGGGGGACGCGGGCCTGTTTGGGGGCGTAAAAGTCGACTGAGGTGAGTAGGCATGTCTGGGAGGTGCAACTGTCGACTGGGGAACGCGGGCCTGTGTGGGCGGCGTAGAAGTCGACTGAGGGATATGAGCATGTCCAGGGGGTGCGACAGTCGACTGGGGAACGCGGGCCAGTATGGGCGGCGTAGAAGTCGTCTGAGTGGTGTGAGCATGCCGGAAAAACGCAGGGGTCGACTGAGCAGTGCGGGCCTGTTTGGGCGGCGGGGAGTCGACCGATATGTGCGAGTAGATCTTGACAGAGTGGGGGTAGCTTGGGAGACGCGAGCGATTTTGGGTACGCGGCTTAAGGTACTTGTCGCGGAGGAGAGTCGAGCTAGATTGCTCGCGTCCCCTTGGGGCGGTTGTGTCTTGAGCGCGGCCTGAGGTGCTAGCCTCTTGGTTACTTTGCGAAGGTTCCGAGCTGACCTGGGGTCCAAGTGGCTGGAATCGTCGCGCGGCTTGTGCAGAGCGTGGGTTCTTCGCAGGAGGTCCATCACTATGAGTTGTCGAGGCCTCGGAGGGTTCAAAAAAGTGTAACACGGCTGAGCGTGTGAAAAATGATAGATGATGAGATAAGCGTCACCAAGAGCTCATGCATGCAACAGCTGCACAACAGAACAGCGTTGCCGGCTGCCTTACACCGGGGGTCAACCGGTCAACCCTTGGCCGGCCTATCTGTGGAGGCCTGTCTTCACATGTTCAGGCTGAATTTTTGCAACATTATTATCATTCTGGCTATCTAGACAGTCTACACTGCTCTACTAAACACCTGTGGCAGGTGGTGCATGCGTGGGTAGAGCGGTTTGTGGAGTACATGCCACATGCGGAGGACGTTGCACTCGTCGGGGGGTACCTTGTGCACTGCATCGAAACAGATGAACTTGTGCTTGGCAGCGGGTGGCTCTACAAGCAGGATCTCAAGGTCAAGGAGCTCAAGATACAGCAGGAGGCCGTCGCGCAGTACCTCGACACCGTCGACGAAGTGCTGTTTGGCAGGAGTAAGCACGAGGTCAGACTCCAGCTGCCCCCTCCTTCGGATTCAGCGTGATTGGCACCTGGAGTCCAGTGCCTGTGTGCGTGGGAGGGAGGAAGGGTCGTCGTCAGCAGGCGAGCGGCGAGTGTGAGGAGCAGCGGTCGCTCACCTGAACGCGAGGGGTGGGCCCCATCTTGGCCATCCGTGGGGCCGCGTGTGTCCCAGTCTTCTGCGTGAGAAGGAGCGACATGCCGATGGTGACACTCCGGTGGGGCTTGGGTCGTGCTTGTCGTCAGCGCGGTGGCTGCCATTGGCGAGGTGCCGCATGGCCGTGCTTGGTCTGTTGAGGGCATTCCCATTCCCGTTCTGGTCAACGCCGAGGCATGCACATGCTGCACACGGCTGTCCCTGGATGTGTAGGCGTCGTCTGCGTCTGGGAGAAGGTGGGCGGCGGTCAGCATTGGGCACCACTCACACGACGACCTCGCACCCGCACTCACCTGATGGCCGTGCGTCCTTTTTGAACCTTCAGACAGTCCCATTCTTGCCAGTATTCGGGCATTCTTGGAGCCCTGGGCCTCGTGGCCGTTTTGTGGAAGTTGTCGTTGCTGTTGCTGCTGCCGTTGTTGTTGTTGTTGCTGTTGCTGCCGTTGCTGTTGTTGTTGCTGCTGCCATTGCTGCGCTACTGTTCTTGCAGTTGTTCTTGTTGGTGGTGGTGGAGATGAAGGCGGCGAGGGGCAAGATGGCAGTCCAAGGGCGAGATTCTAAGTGTCGACCCAGTGAACTCCGACAAGTGTCGCAGTGATGGCCATTTGTCGACGACGAGTGCAACTGCAGTCTAGCGCATCGGGAGGTCGAAGGCGGGTGGGGCAGAACTTGCAGCATCTGTTCTTGTAGTGGCGTGGATTCTGGGGGCATTGAGATGACGGGGCACGGCCTTGGGCTGCCTAGGTCGCGGGGGTGTGGGGCCTCGGGCGGAACATCAAGTTGGCAAGACTGTGGGAACTGTAGGGGGGGGTGGCGGGTGGGGAGGGAAGACAGCAGTGGTGGTGTGGGCGTGGGTGTGGCTGGCGGCTCAAGGGGTGGAGGTGGTGTGGATGGGGCACCCGGAGGTAATGGGGGAGAGGGATGGCTGAATGAGTGCTGAATGATGGGAGGGAAGGCGGGCATTGGACGTCAGGTGTTGGGTCGCACAGATTTGAAAGCTTGAAATTGATAATACCGGCCTGCAATACAAAAATGTTCTCAATTTTGAGGTCTTAATATATATGATGTAGAGCAACTGCGGGATAGTGCAACTTCATGGATTGCATGGATCTCCTTGGAGGCATCTTTTGTTGCTTGCTTGGCGGCTGCTTCAGCATTTGGTGATCCAGGGATGGATGGGTTGAACCAGGACGATGCGGGCAAGATTTTGACAGCAAACTGTAGAAAAATCAGTGCTCAGGAAGCGGTGGTCAATGATAAGTGATAGTGGTATAAGAAAGAAAGTACGCGCATGGCAGGAGCGACAATGCAAGAAGAGTATGGTGGGTGTACGCACCTTCTCTCTGTAATATTATGATGGGCCAGCTTTACCTTTCCCATGCTTCTGGCACCAAGGGTCTTGGAGAGGGTATAGTCTTTGAGAATACGATCAGTTGTGTGCTGCTTGGTATCAGCCCTGTGTTTGGAATGCCTCGGTGTTGCGGCATGCGGTTGCTCCCCATAGTGTCATGGGCATTTAGAAGAGGTACCGGAATGGGAGTGTATGGCTGGGGCGCAAGGGACATAGGGTGTGGTTTTGGGACCATCCCGCAGGGAATGGGAGACGTTGTGGAAGCTGTGTTTGGCATGTTTGGGGGCTGAGAGCTAGCTGGCACATTGGAGGAACCTTGTGGAGAGGAACAGTGGTCCCTGGAGTCGGCAAGGGGTGTGGGGTGGAAGGAGGGAGGGAAGGAGGCACCACCGCCCTGTCTGCAGGCACTGCAGGACCACATCATCACCTGGTTGTGTGGAGCAAAGCAAGATGTGTATTGATTTACGTAGATGTTGGTGCTGAATGGTATGTATCTTGGGTACCTTTTATGACCTGGGCTCTGTGTTGGCTCTCATGTTTTTTATGTTTCCTGTTGTGCCAGATTGAAGTGAGATGTCATTGAATGTTGATTGCCGGAGCGAATCAGTCTTCGAGAATACGATTGGTTATGTGCTGCTTGTTGGGATCAGCCCCAGCATTTGGAAGCCTTGGTGTTGCAGCATGCAGTTGTTCCCCATAGTGTCGTGGGTGTTCAGAAGAGGTACTGGAATAGGAGGGAGTGTATGGCCGGGTGCAAGGGGCGCGGTTTCAGGACCATCCTGTGAGGAATGGGTGCTGTTGTGGAGGCGATGTTTGGCTTGTTCGGGTGCTGAGAGCTAGCTGGCACATTGGAGGAACCTCGTGTAGAGGGAGCAGTGGTCCCTGGAGGTCAGCAAGGGGTGTGGGAGTGGAAGTGAGGGACGGAGGCTCTGCCACTCCTGTCTGCACACAGGACCACATCATCGCCTGGTTGCGCGGAGTGAAGCAAGACATTTATTGATTTATGTGGATGTTGGCGTGTATCTTGGGTACCTTTATGACCTGGGCTAGTCCTGGGCTTATGTGTTGGCCCTCATGTTTTTTTATGTTTCCTGAGAGTTTCCTGTTGTGCAGGAGTGAAGCGAGATGTCATTATTTTCATTGATCGTTGATTACATTGATTGCCGGAGCGAAGGGATATGTTGATTTATGTTGAGAGGTTGCAAAACTTTCATGACCTGAGCCTCATGTGTTGGCTTGGTGTTGGCTCTCATATGTTTTATGTTTCTGTCTCACTATCCATTAGGGACTTCAGTCGACTTAAATAGAGCTGATAATACTATCTACCCTATAACATCACCCTTCATTCACCTTCATTATCTTCGCATTGTTGTCATCAATGGCTCGAGGCAAGGCTGGCAAACCAAAGACACATTATGTAAGCGGACAAACGAAACCCGCCCGACCCTGACCACAACATCTGCCAGATGACTCAGGGGAGGAATTCGACTTTGAGTGTCAACAGACAGGAATCATCTAGTGAATCCTTGGCTTCGTCATTGGTGCCTTCCTCCGCAACCCTCCTGCCGCCTACTGTGGCATCTGATGCCCCAACCAGAGTGACCTCTCCAGAACTTCTTAACTTACCACCAAAGAAACGTTCTCAACATACTGTGGAGGATATCGAGTATTTCTTCACCAGTGGTCGTGAACAAGGCACCAGAACCATCTGCAACATTTGCGAGTACGTTATCACTTTTCCTTGAGGCAATAATTTTTTGATGAGGTGTTGTGTGTGATAGCAATAAGGTGTGACACGGGTCACCCGCGGGTTCAATTTCTTGGTACCTGTACCCGTACCCGTCAACACCATACCCTTATGGGTAAGGGTGTGGGGTCAACCCGAAATTTTCACGGGTTTCTTATAACCCGCAGTTTTATAACTGCGGGTTTCTAACTATCTATAGTACATACAAAAAGTGCTACAAGTCGAAAGTAAACTACACTACAAAGATAATAGAAGGTGCTCTGTGCCTGCATTGTGCGTGCTGTGCTCAGGTTTGGTCGCTTGGCGTGGGCGACGCACGACGCGCTGGTCACTCAGTGCGGGCGATGCACGATGCGCTGGTCGCTCAGTGCAGGCGATGCACGACGCGCAGGTCGCTCAGCGTGGGCGATGCACAATGCGCAGGTCACTGGGTGCAGGTGACACACACGAGATGCAGATCGCTCGGCGTGGGCGACACACGACACGCAGGTCGCTGGGTGTGGGCGACACACACGATGCGCAGGTCGCTCAGCGCAGGGGACGCATGACGCGCAGGTCGCTCAGCGTGGGCGACGCATGATGCGCAGGTCACTCAGTGCGGGCAACACATGACGCACAGGTCGCTTGGCACGGGCGATGCACGACGCGCAGGTCGCCGCAATGTTGTCGTGGTGGTTGCTCCCTTGGAGCTCCACGTGTTCTTCATGCCCGCCGCGATGTGCTTGCGTTTAGTCGCTCGACGCGCAGGTCACCACGATGTCATCGTGGCGGCTGCCCCTTGGGAGCTCCATGTGTTCTTCGTGCCTGGCGCAATGTACTCGTGTTAAGCATTCTTTGTGCCTGCCGTGATGTGCCCACGTTTGGTTGCTTGGTGTGGGCGACGCACGATGTGCAGATCGCGCACATCGTCAGCGAGGTCGTTGTGCCTGCTGAAATGTGCTCACGTCTGGTTGCTTGGCGCGGGTGACACGCTCTCCGCCCAGGTTGTCGGCAGGGTCTTGCTGTGGCTGCTCCGTGACTGTGAGAGGGCCAAATGGGATTTTGTAGGGTTGTTTGCTTACTCTGAATCTGGATATGAGTGGTTGAAATTTTAAAAAAGGATGAGGACTTACAATTGGGGGGATAAACTCAGTTGCTCCTGGGACTGAAGCTTGGCCACGAATTGAGGGAGCTCCCGGTCTGCATCCTGTGTGTCATTGCATTGCTTGTGGTGGGTTTGGTTGAGGTGAGGGAGCGGCCTGGGAGCCTTCTGAAAATGCTGAGTCATCGTTCAACCAAGCAACCCCGAACGTGCGGATTCGGCAGCAATGAGGGCCAATGATCAAATATATTCCGGATTTGAGAGACAGTCCAGGGGGTTGGAGGAAAATACACCACAGCAGGTTGGAACTAAAAAACCCACAACCTGGCGGGTAAGGGTGAGGGTTTGTGCGGGTGTGAGAATCACCAACCCATACCCGTACCTGTGACAACCCATGACCGAAATATCATGGGTTGACCCTTACCCCTGTCACACCTTAGATAGCAAGCTTTCCAAGTTGAACCCTGAAGGTTTTCAAACTAATTTCAGGTTCTCCAATAAAGCCTCCAACTCAATGTTGCGGGAACACCTCAGAGGCCACCACCAGGACGAGTTACTTCGTCTTCGCGAGGCAAGAGGCTGGAAGTCCCCACTTCCCAAAAAAATGAATTGAGCAAACGCAGAGTCTACCCCAGTTTCAGAAGCTTGACGTCATATGGACTTCTGTCAGAAGTCCTTCTTGAACCATTTAGTGAATTTCATTGTTGCCGATGACCAAGTCAGTACACTTTGTTGTCACCTTTACCATGCTGATTTCTCCCCCTTAGTTGATCTATGTTATTGAATGTCCTGAGTTTCGTGAACTTCTTCTTTACTTGCTACCGGCACTTCAGGATAACGACATCCCCTGGCAATCAAAAATCAGAGAGGCTATCATTGATAAATGGGGGGTGTATTTTGATACCCTGAAAGAGGATCTAAAGGTAAGTCTGTCCAGATTCACTTTGTGTGCTATGTTATCTATCACCCACCAGGATCATCAGGAAAACGGCAAAATGCTGAATGCTTCTTAATGCTTCTTTATGCTTCTTATTGGCTCTTATTAAGCAGGGTGCCCTTCTTAATAAGCGGATAAGAGGCATTAAGAAGCATTAAGAAGCATTCAGCATTTTGCCGTTTTCCTGATGATGCACCCAGGAGGATTTCATTTACTGCGGACATCTGGTCTGACCAGTCTCGTTATTCATACTTGGCTGTCACCACACATTGGATTGAGAGGGACAAAACTAACCACCACCTGAATCTACAAACAGCATTAATAGCATTTCACCGGTTGCGGGGTAGCCACAATGGTAAACGCCTTGCGAGGATTGTCCTCGACATCCTGGATCGAGTTGGAGTAACAGCCAAGGTTTGTGGACTGTATTTCGTCGTTGTCATAGGTGCTAACCACAGTCTAGACAGGTCACTGGACCCTTGACAATGCCTCCGTAAATGACACCTTTATGTACAAGCTAGGAGAATTACTCTGAGAACAGTGCATCACCTTTGATTCCATCAACAAGTGCGTCATGTGCTTCCCTCACATCATAAATATCTGCGCCACTCATGTCATCAAAAGCTTCACCGAAATTAATCTAGTGGATGACGAAGCTGTGTTCGATGCGGAACTCCCCCCAAGCAATCCCACACAACAAACCTACAATGAAACAGTTGATCGTGACCCCATTGCACTTTGTCGTTCCACCGTCCGAGCGATCTGTGCATTGGGTGTATGACACGATTATTTTCAAAAGGTTATCCATGATGGCAACAAAGGAGGATGGTTCAAAGATCCTGAGGATTCCGAAAAAATCATCCAAGTTCCCAAGATGCAGCTCCTCCATGATGTCAAGACTCAGTGGGACTCAGTTTACAAAATGATCAAACATTTTCAAGAACTGCAACCCATCAGTAATTCTCAAACCTATACTTATGAGCACCCTCATCATAACCAAATAGGCTATCGACCATTTCCTTGCTTCACCAGTTAACAAGGAACTAGTGAAACTTCGGATGTCCGACAAGGAGTGGGATGTCCTTGGGGACTTCGAGAAAATTTTGAAAGTGCATTGTATTACTCCAAGCATTGATCATTGTTAGTGGCTTATCCTGTTAATAGTGCCCTCATGTAGTTCAGCATAATATGTCAGCAGAGAAAGTACCCATCTTGTCAGGTGCAATGCCTTCCTTTGAGATGTTTATGACAGCATGGGAGCTATCCAGCAAGAAAGACCCTCGCTTATCGAAGTGGACATCAATTGGCATTGAGTGGGCCATCAAATATTATAAAAAGATGGATCGCACCCATGTGTACGTCATTGCAATGTGTGGGTTTGAACAGTTTTTCCCTGCTCTGCATGTCTTCACTGATTGTTGTCAGTCCTTAACCCACAGTTACGGATGGGGTGGATCGGCACTGGGGGGACAAATATGTGCAAAAGGCTGAGTGTATCATAAAGGATCTTGTACGTTTCTGAAATTGCACAAGTGAATGTTTATTGACCACTGCAGATGGAGAAATATCGTGCCCATTTGCACTCTGATGTTCCTGAACCTGAACCAGCCCCGAATTCGACTGACCTGGGTCAGCTTGCCATCGACTATAATCTTTCAGATATGATGGATTTTTCCAGCGGCAACCCCCCCAGTAATGAACAAACTGTTGACGATGAGTTCAATGCATATATGAGAGCAACAGTTCAGACTATCATAAAATGCGATCACATCAGGAAAACGGCAAAATGCTGAATGCTTCTTAATGCTTCTTAATGCTTCTTTATTGCTCTTATTAAGCAGGGTGCCCTTCTTAATAAGCGGATAAGAGGCATTAAGAGGCATTAAGAAGCATTCAGCATTTTGCTGTTTTCCTGATGCAGGATATCCTCGTTTTCTGGGAAGTAAGTATTTGTACAATGCATTACCATTCTAGACTTGGGCTTACACTCCATAGAAATGTGAACCCATATTCCCCGCAATATATGCAATTGCACTCAACTATCTACCTATCCAGGGGTCAGCAGTTCCATGTGAACGCTGTAAGGCAGGCACCTGTGCTGCCCATGAAACGTACCTAATTTGATTCATCAGAGCACGCATTGTGCGAACCTGCTTATACTGTACCTACCCTTACTAGTTAGCCCCGGTACTATAACTCACCGGTACCCTCTTTCTTTTGCTGCCCTTTTACTAGTGTAGCACTCTTACTATAAATACCCCTTTCCTGTATCTACTGAAAAAAAAGGAGAACGAATGTCCTGACCCATGTTAATCCAAGCTACCGTGCCATCACAATGCATGGGTGGACCTCTTCCACTTCCCCTCTGAATCCCTTTTCCTCCGAACTCACACGCGTGCCCACCCAGCTCGCTACAATGCATTTTCTCTTCGAGTGCAGAGACAGACACAAAGTGGCACAATCGAATCCATCCTATCCTCATGGAGGCCCTGCAAATTCTTAAGTTCTCTCTGAAGCAGGAACGGCTTAACTTTTCAGCCAGCTGGGCAACAGCTGAACCCAACATGCAGGACAACAACGTGGACAATGGCCCCGACCTTCTGCATGGACTAAAGATCGGTGCTAAAGATGCTATGCATAAGGTAATGACCACCATTAGTGTTGACGATGAGGGTTTGTAGTCAGATGTGACGTCCTCCCATCAGAGCATGTTCTTGGTGCACCCAGCTTTCTCTTCTTCAACAAACCGCCCTAATACATGAATAGGAATCACATATATACAGATGTACACACACAGACAGACAGTATATATATACATTACCACATGCCAGCGGGCCAAGCACAGTGGCTAATGAAAAAGTGAAGCACGACAACAGAGACCCAAGCACTTGGACAAGGGTAAATGGGCAAGCGAGCCTACGTTGGCACAGAGGACGCTAGACACTCAAACTGAAGTTCACATGGTTGAGAACGGTTGTTCCACTATTGGGTTGACATGAAACAAAAGAAAGGCATAAATTTAGGTATATCTGTCCCCCTCCTTCCTTATCTACGACCTGGTTAGGGGATATGTCAAGGTGCAGCGCACCAACATGCCGAACACGGCGGTTTTGGTTGTCCACCCATTGCACCTCTAGCATGAGGTGGCCAGGGATCAAGTCGCTCCTGGTGAGCTTTTTCCAGGAGTCAGCAACCAATTCGATACAGAATTACAACAACGTACCAACCACCACACAAATGTGGTCACGACAGCGACAATTATGATATCCATAGTGTTGGACATGGGTTCGGGTAAACCCAAGGTGTTTGGGTCACGGGGTCCTCGGGTGTGGGTGCGTTCCCTGGGAATCCCAACCCGGGCAATACTGTGACCTGTTCAACGGTGTCACGGGTTTGGACGGTTTCTGCCCAACCACCAGCCCTCAACGTTCTCAACGTCCCAACGCCCGGTCGACGCCCGCAAGAGCGCCACTGCCTGCCCCAACCATGACACTGCCGACACTCCTCGAGACCCAGACCCCAACAAGCGCAAGTCGCTCACAACCCCCAAGGCAACCCCCATGGACCCAGTCGGCAGTCACCTTGCACATGGCATCGACTGTGCACAGTAATACGGTCGCAGCACCTTAGCTGCACTGACTGTGGCTCTGGGCCCCCTTGGCGATGCGAGGACCACAGGTAGTGGCCCTCTTCGGGGGGCCTGCTCTGCATCAGTCAGCCACTCTTGTGCAGGCCAGTTGGCCTCGCACATGGTCTCGACTGTGCGTGGTTGGGGAGCCATAGCTGCACTCAATTATGCCCCTGGGCTCCCTTGGTGATTCGATGCCCTCCGCCCAAGGAGGTGTCCCCTCAAGGCCATGGGTAGCGGCCCTCTTCGGAGGGCCTGCTCCGTGATGTGATGCCCTCCCAAGGAGGTGTCCCCTCAATGCAACGGGTAGTGACCCTCTTCAGAGGGGCCTGCTCTGCGATGCGACGCCCTCCTGAGGAGGTGTCCCCTCAAGGCAACGGGTAGCGGCCCTCTTCAGAGGGGCCTGCTCCGCGACGCGACGCCCTCCTCAGGAAGCTCCTCACCCAGCTCGCCCTCGGACTTGTGCCCCAAACCGTTGGGGGCCCTTCCAGTGCGCGCCCTCGATTTTGGCCACGTCCCCTTGGTGACATGATGGCCCCCCCCCTCCCTAGGAGGCTCATCCTCAAGACCATGGATCGCGGCCCTATCCAGGGTTGCCCGGTGTGCTTCGGTCGGTCGCTTGTGTGCAGGCCAGTTGGCCTTGCACACGACCTCGACTGTGTGTTGCTGTGGCGCTTCAGCCAGCTCGCCTTCATTGGAATCGTCGCCCCAAATTGCTGGGCCTTCCAAAGGTGTGTCAGAATGAACAGGAGGGGTTGCGAGCGTGGCCGCACTTGCCCTGGCACCTGCCATGCGCCCTTCCCACCACCACATCTTCCTGCCCGCCTCGGCACACTTGTGGCCACGTTTGCACTCACACCCGCCGTGCGCCCTTCCCACCATGTCTTCCCGCCTGCCTCGGCACACTTGTGGCCATGTTCGCACTCACACCCGCCGCACGCCCTCCCTCCACCACGATCTTCCCGCCCGCCTGTGCGCACTTGCGGCCGCATTTGCACTCACACCCACCGCGCGCCCTCTCGACTAGGGTGTCCTCCCTGCCCGCCTTGGTACCCAATAGGGCGTGCTGTCGCTGTGCTGTCTCACTCACTGCAACACATTCTTGGGGATTCGCAGCCAGCGCGAGAACAGTGGGCCTCATGCATTGAAGTTCATCGTTCTGGCAGCTGTGTGCTTGTCCCCTTAGCTTACTATTTACTTATTTAGTACATTTGTTGTAAAGTATGTAGTAGATTAATAAAGTACCATGGGTTAAACCTTGCGGTGTTCAACCCTCGGTTTATTTGAAATTTACCATGGTAAAAACCCTGCACTGCAGGTGCGGGTTGACGACGGGTACAGTGTGACAGGTGACAGGTGTGGTGTGACAAAAAGTCACCCGCAGTGTCACCTGTGTCCAACACTAGATATCCATGGGATGTTGTTTGAGTATATGGGGTGTGGGGGTGGTGGGTATGAGGTGTGGTAAGTGACAGAGTGGTAAGTGACCAAGTAGCCAAGAATGTGACGTGCACCGTCTGTCCCAACACTCGCACTCGCCATGGCCTCGTACACTCGCACCTACATTTCTATCCTCTCATTTGTGCCATCCTGTTCGCGTGCTCGTTTGTGTCCTCATTTGCGCCCCGCATTGACCCCCGCAGCTCAGCCTTGTCACTGTCTAAATCATTGGTAAGTTTCTTTTCCTTTGTCTTTCATAACTCCCTTGTGCTAAATTTTCGCTATTTGTAGTCACCATGTCGCCAGCCATTGTGCCACTATGGGCTTACACACATCCTGAACCACCACACAGTGGTTGACCACTGTGCATCCTTCCATCACATATACAATGACTCGTTGCTATTCGGCTTGTTTGTGTCATTCGTGCCATCAGCACGATCAGTGGTCCTCCCCCTCTCACTCGCAAACAGTGTGGGGTGTGCAACAGCGCTCGGCCACTCTCGTTTGCACGCTCTCGTTGATGCACTCATTTGCGCCATCCCGTTTGTGTCCTCGTTCACACCATCCTGTTTGTGTCCTCGTCCGCGTCTCTTGTTCGCGCCATCCCATATTCCCATTCATGCGCTCATCCACGTTGTTAAGACCCTAGCTGGTCTTACGTCGCTATTGTGTCACTTAAGACGAGTGACTTTGTCCCGACGAAGTCGAAGGGACAGGCGCCAAGCCGTAACGCCTGCACGTGGGCGTATGCGTAGATTACGCCGCCCTAACAAGGACAGGGGTGCGTGGTGATTAACCTATGAGCGCCAATCAGC
>WTXF01000146.1:0-70155 GCA_022496215.1 Russula brevipes | reverse complement strand
TCATGAAGAGGTCTCAATAAATGACACTGGTCCCAATGTAAACCGCCAAGCGAGGGCCCGCCCGCACGAAGCGGCCGCGTCGCATCGAGGTGCTTGTCCCAGCTCTCAGTGCCGACCGGACGTAGACACAACGGCATGCTCTCTGTGTATGTGCAAGGTGCTGCAGTTCCCCCTGGGTGACGACTGCGCTAGAAAGGACTTTCGGGAACCCCTGGGAAGGTCAAGGCGTTAGGCGTTCTAGCCCGACAACCGCTCGCGCAAATGGTTCTGCGAACTGAATTTGCCTTGACGGCTCGTTCTGCGTTTGTGTAGCAATCAGTATAGACGTTTTGCGTAGTTAGAATCTATGTGCTTGATAATGATAATGTTCCTGGAATGGATGTATCCCATCCTGATAGAATAGTCCCTTCGGGGTGATGCAGTGATGAGGGCCCTATACGCCATTCGCCGTCGCGCGAAGTGGCGCACGTGCTCGGCAAAGGGAATCCGGATTCTGGGCCGGCCCCTAACTGAAGGTCGCTCGTTCTCAACGTTCATCGGTGTCCTCACATCCTCTCCTCACATTCTCTGGCTTCATTACCGCAGGGATGAATAAAGGTCTATATAGCCATTCCCAAAGGTCTGTTTGTCATTTCTTTCCTTTCCTGGTCACCCGACGGAGCCTGATATTTATCTCCTGGTGCGTCTAGGTCGTTGTCTCCGAGAGGTGGCCCTCCTGAATGCTCCGCAATAGTAGAACATTCCACTCATTGCCAGCATGAAACCCAGGGGACTCAAGGCAAATGTTTCGTATGTCATCTATAACAGCTGCTCATTGGTGCTGTATAGGGCAGATGACGATCAACACACTCCCTGACGATGCCCTCCTAGAAATTTTTGACTTCTACGAAGATTGCTCGGATTCATATAGCATGTGCTGTTTCAAACGACCCTGCACTGTGAAGAAATGGAAACCGCTGCTGGATGTATGCCGAAGATGGCGGTACATCATCTTTGAATCGCCTCAACGTTTGCATCTACGATTGGGATGCAATGAAACAACACCCACGAAGGAGTTGCTGGATATCTGGCCACCCTTTCCCATCACTGTGACCCTACATGCTCGACATCTGGATGCGAAGGGTGAGGGGAATATCATCACTGCCCTTGAACGCCGCAGTCATGTAACGACACTCTCTATCGTGTTGAGAAATTCTTTTATGGGACGATTCTCCACCGTGATGCGGTACCCGTTTCCATTGTTGACAAAACTTTATCTCAGCTCCGAGTCTGGATCGTCAGCGGCAGTGGTCCTTCCCGAAGCATTCTTGAGTGGATCTGCCCCATGTCTAGAACGCATCATCCTGTGGGAAATCGCATATCCAGCATTGCCCAAACTTGTTTCATCTGCAACTCGCCTTGTCTATCTTGACCTCTATCACATTCCACACAACATCTCACCGGAGGAAATGGCCAACTGTTTGGCTGCTCCACCCAGCCTCCAGATTGCTTTCATTCGATTCCAGTCTCCTCACTCTCATCCACATCACGGAAACCCACTTCCCCTGACACGTCGCATCCTCCCTTCTCTCACCAGCTTTGAATTCGATGGAGTTAACAAGTACCTGGAAGAGCTCGTCTCCCGAATCAATGCACCCTTGCTCAACCGGCTTGACATAGCATTTCACACAGATATCATCATTGATATTCCACAGCTCTATGACTTCATTGTCCGCTCGGAAAAAATCAAGGTATCCGCATACATACATGCTAAAGTGTTCTTGAGCCCTTCTAGTGTCTTCATTGATCTACCATCGGTCACTCTCAAATCGGAATGTGACACATTCTATCAAGGGTTCTCGTGGACAGTGCAACTGTGCAACCAGCTGTCTCCTCTTCTTCGTCACATGGCATGGCTGAAAATCCGTGGAAGCAATCTATTCCATCCTGAAGCGGAGTTACTGGAAGACAGGGCGTCTGCGCTGTGCTTGCAACTTCTCAGTCTGTTCACTGCTGTGTGGGACCTAGACGTATCAAAGGAGATGGGGCCACTCGTCACACATGCACTACGGGAGCTCACTGGCGAAAGAGCCACGGAAGTGTTGCCTGCACTGAAGCATCTCCAACTAGGACTAGGAACGGGGCCATTCTCCGAACCCGAAACTCAGGAAGCTCTGAAGCCATTTATCGCAGCTCGCCGCCTCGATGTACTTTTATATTCAAACTCACAAGATTTAGAGGTCAATGGTAGATAGTGGCCTCCACACGCTCTGTCATTCGCGTCCTTTATCTACTTCTCATTCTCATGTTGTCTGATGCTCCATTTCCCGAGACGCCAGCTTGTCCGAAGGCGGAAGACAGTGGAGAGGACAGGCTGTCGGGGATAATACTTAACTAGCTGCAGAAAATCAAAAGGGGTGGGAAGAGGACAGGAACCGAACGCACATTACATATGTACAATCAATCGCCCGAAGACAGCTAGCTTTCCCCATTGCTATGTGTGAACCAGCGGTCTTAGGCCCATCACGATTGAGTCAGGAGGACCCGTGCCAGTTCAACGTGTCCCCCGGACAACGCCAAATCCAGCGGAGTCGACCCTTCCCTGTTCTGCGCCGTGGCGACAGCGCCGTGCTTGAGAAGGACCTGTGCGAGTTCAACGTGTCCCCAGTACGGTGCCCGATGCAGCGGAGTCAACCCATACCTATCCTGCACCGTGGCCACAGCGCCGTGCTCGAGAAGGACCCGCGCGACTTCGACGTGTCCCTCAGGCGACGCCTCATGCAGCGGAGTCCTGCCAGTCTCACTCTGAGCCGTGGCGACTGCGCCGTGCTCGAGAAGGAGACGTGCGAGTTCGACGTGTCCCCCAGACGACGCCCCATGCAGCGGAGTCGACCCATCCCCATCCTGCGCCGCGGCGACAGCGCCGTGCTCAAGAAGCACCCGCGCGAGTTCTAGGTGTCCCCCGGACAACGCCCCATGCAGCGGAGACGAGCCAGTCTCGCTCTGAGCCGTGGCGACAGCGCCGTGCTGAGAAGAACCCGTGCGAGTTCGAGGTGTCCCCCGGACGACGCCCCATGCAGCGGAGTCAAGCCGGTCACCGTCTGAGCCGTGGCAACTGCACCGTGCTCGAGAAGGACCCGTGTGAGCTCAACGTGTCCCCCGTCCGATGCCCGATGCAACGGGGTCCAACCATCGACCTGTGCTGTGGCGACAGCGCCGTGCTCGAGAAGGACCCGTGCGAGTTCGACGTGCCCCCCGTCCGCCGCCCCATGCAGCGGAGTCCACCTAAACCTGTCCTGCACCGTTGCGAGTTGCGACTGCGCCGTGCTCGAGAAGAACTCGGAAAGAAGATCATAGTACAAGTCGGATTGGTCACAAAGTTGGACCAGCAAAGATAAGAGCAGCCCGCGCAGGTCCCTCTTTTGTTCCTCCTTAAAATCACAGTAGAAGAATGTGAGGATCGCAGGCCGAGATTTCCGCATGTTGTCAATGTCATCGATGATTGCCGAGCTGGCCGACATCATAAGTTCTCAGGGGAAACAGAAATATGGAAATGTTCACACACCAGAGGACGCTCTTTCCGGCGCCCGCTGCGAAAGAGAAAACACCATCAGTCTCAGCGAAGGTGCATGAGTGGGCCACAACCTACGTATGCCATGAATCCAAAGAAGAGAACTCTGCTCAGATGACTTCCATTTGGTGAAGGTTTCGCCGTTGAGAAACCATGTTGCGGTTCCGGGGTGTCGTAACTCATTGATCTCGTTCTGATTTTTCCACGGATCAGGCGGAGAGAGCCAATTTCGAATATCTTGTGCCAAATTATCACCTGCCAGTCAATTTCAGCGTGTCCAGTCAGCTTTGGAGACATTGGAAATGACCGACGTTTCGATTTGTTCCCGTCGTTCGCAATTTTCTGTAACAGTTCTAGCGCTCCGTCAGACACAGAACTACCTTTCTGCCCTCAATAAATCGAATTTACCGTGCATTGCCTTTCTATCTAGAGGGAGGAATGATCCACACCCAACGGATGATAAGCAAAGAACATTTCTCCCTGGATGAGACCATCGGTGTGTTTGAGATCTCTCCCAAAAGCTGCTTTCCAATTTTGACTGCATGGCATTCAGTTGAGTGTCATATCTGCAAGCACGGACTTACTCAATGGCTTCCGTCTGATCTCCTTTGTCACCAACCCAAGCACGTGCAGCACTTGCACCATCATTTCACAATCAATTCGACCATCGCTCGTTCAGAGTGACGATGTATAAATCTCGAGCGGTTCACGATTTGTTCGATCTTCTCGAGCAGCTCAGCGAGCGCGTCGTGGCTGGCACTGACGTCCTTTTCCGCCTGGTATATTTGGATGAAACGAGGATACACAAGCGGGAAGTAAAGGACACGTACACCAAGTAGGACAGCGAAAGCAATAAATATTGGTTTCGCAGGAAGGAATGGCTGTAGAACAAGATATTAGGAAAATACAACACCGATCAGCGTGTCCGACATACCATGCAGTCCATGCTGACAGCGTCACGAAGGTCACCGTTGGTGGAAAGTGTATACAGAACGGCGATGGCAAATTTGAGCGATTCCACGATTCTGCCGTCACCTCCTCTGGATTGAGTGAAGCTCTGTGCCTGTTCCTGGAGGACATCCGAGACGGAATCGAGGGAATAGCACTGCTCGAGTTGTTTGGCCAGTGGATCCTCTGCCCATGGTTTGCCCGTTTGTTTTGCATACTCCTGCAAGGCAGACTCGAAGAGATGGCGAAGTTAGAGGACTCGGATTCTGATGTATCACAAGTGGAAGGGAAATGGGGGTTTGGGAGGGGAAATGATGGGGAGATAATATTTTCATGGTAGACAATTGAAGATGGTAGGCAATTGAAGGAGACGCGGCGTGCTTCGGACGGCACAAAGCTGCCGTTGAACACGTGGAGCGACAACAAGACTCCCATACACATCGACAGCTGCCCTGCCTTACAGAAGAACCCCGGGATCTGGCTGAATGATGACACGGGACTACCGTCACGACCTCAATGCAGTCGTGAACCAATGCGGCGAAGCTGCAACGACAACCGGACCTCTCCCGGTCTCCCCTTTCCAGCACTAGGAAGCTGATAGTCATTACCTTCAGTTGCCATCGAGCTACCGTTACCACTCGCTCCCGTGCTCATAGGAGACAGGCCACCACTCTTCCACACCATTCCCGATGCCCTTCTTACACCCACGACCAGAGGACCAAGGCATAACCGGATAACCCCGTATCGCGGAATCCCGGTCCGGAACCCCCTTGACCAGAACAACCGGAGCGCCACCCCTCATGCAACGAGCTCCCCGAACCACCAATATCATCCATGGCTGTACCCAAATACTCGTGCTGCCCTGCTGAGAAGGGTGGCTAGGTCTTGTCAAGCGACGCGCGGGGTAACAGCTTCGTCGGGCTATGACAACAGGCCGACAGAGTGCGCTTTGGTGCGGGAGATCACGGCTCTGCGTGACATGGAGAGGCAGGTCTCTGCAGGACTCCTACCTCTTTCACTGTTTTCCTCATCAGCAATTTGTCACGTCTGCAGTACTGCTTCGTTACTCTAGCCACTGGTACTCTAAAAACTGTGCGACTGTTGATAGAGGACTACTTTACCATTCGACTGACCGAACCGGGAGGAACAACTAGGGGAACAAATCAAATATCCTTGCTCAGAGTCGAGAAACAAAAGCTTATCGTTATCGGTTGGTTGAGTGGTGGTTTCACGTGAATATAGGGGTGAATCATAGGATACAGGGAGATTGACCTGGCCATGTGATAGTTCATTTCATCGGCGCCGTGAATCACTTTGCATCGATGACTGTAGTGAGCATGAGCAGAATCGCCTGTGGCGTGTGTGGTTTGGATCGGAGTTTAAATGGACAAAAGTTGATCTAATCTGAACGATCACGTGCTCTGCCCTCTGCTGGCGTTTGGTGTTTGGTGTGCTTGTGTTCAAACTTTCATGTCGGACTCAAATCTGGAAGATTTCTATGCAGAGTTGGACGCAAGGATGGCAATGCCTGATTGTCACAAGCTTTCTGAAGGCTTCCGCAAGTTCTGTATTGCATCTTCTAGGCTTAGAACATTTAACTTATTCCAGTCGTGTTGCAAACAGCACCTCCGGTTTCGTCGAACCCCTTCCCTCCAACGACTATACAGCCCCTCACGCTGAGCCTCTTCCCACTTTACCTATGTATATACTCTTCTCCCAGGGTATCAAAGGCGATCCTCATAGCATCACTCGCAGGCAGAGTAAGCGCAAGGCATCAATGGGTTCTGAACACCCCCTGTCTGCGAAAAAGGGGAAACATCAAAACTCGCCCCCGGTTTCAACAGAAGGGCGCAAGACATCAAACACTTCTACGATCGCCGGCGCTCCAGCTTCCATCCAGGATATGAGTTCTGTTATCGAAGACTTTACTGATGCAATGGATGAGTCTTCCGTCAAGAAGCGTGACAGTAGAGCCAACCCTAGGGCCTTTCTCGAAGACACGAGCACTATCACAACTCCAGGAAATACACCTCGAACCAGCGCTCGCGCTCGTTCCGAGGCTTCCATTGTACGCCCAAAGTCGTCGGTTACGGCAACGGCCAAGCAATCCACCGCAAGAAAGAAGAAGAATGCCAAGTCAAACCAGAGCTCGTCACACCCACAGAATTCGCTCTGCGGCTGCAGGAGCAGGCCACCACAACGAATGCCCTCCCCCTCCGCCGCAACCTTCTGATCTTAGTGGTCGGAAGGCAAGACAGCTGAGTGCAAAGCTCCCCGTCAAGGCCGTTCAGCCCCCTCAATACCTCAAAAACTGTGTCATATTCTATACGGGAGGTGACCTCACCTACGCATCAGCTAGGACTCGAGGGTGTATGAATTACGTTAGTGTCCTCCTTGTGACTTGTTCCTTGTGTGTAAGGAACGCGCATAGATCCACAGACACGGTGGAATTGTACTTCCAAAGTTCGATTCCGCAACGGCCACGCACATCATCACTGAGACTAACGAGAAAAATACCCTCCGCGCGCTCGGTCTCAAGAACCTGTCGGAGATCCCCCTCGAGATACCGACGGTGTATTGGAGCTGGGTGATCTCGGGCAAACCCATACCCGGCGAGCAGGACAAGCAGCAGATGGACTATGAATTCATGCACGCTGCGTTCCCGAGTCGCATGGATGCAGGTCGCTCCTTCACTGGCAAGGGTAAAGCGAAGCAGAAGCTGGAAGGCACGAACCGAGCTGCTGTCACCGATGCTCCACAGCCAGTTGAAATTCCGTGCGCGTGTCTTACGTTCTTCACCATCGGATCGTATGCTCATTTATTTCTCCGGTGCCGGTGCCGAAGTCCGCGAGCAGTTCCATATCATTCCTCATCATCACGCGAGTCATCATGCGGAGTCGACGAAGAGGAGCTAGCTGCCTTGTCGGATCACCAATTGCCGGAGTTGCGCAAAGGAAATGCCACACCGGTCCGCATATCTTATACCATCCCGGCTCTGCTTGTAGTGACATCGAACACTGGCAGGTAGCAGGGCCTAGCCGCCGAAAATCTGACTCACCACCAAGAGAGATGACTCCACCCGTCAAGAACGCACCGCGGAAAAAGCAAGCAGTCTGTGCTCGTCTTCCATTTTTGTTTCACAATGTCATCTCACGATTACGAAGGGTTTCATCTGTGACGACCCCGCGGTGACACTCGCGGCAAACTCCGTTCCAAGTATAAACGAGGACATTGTCGACAAAGTGAGTGGGATTCTATTCTATTAGAGCGTGTTATTTACAGGTTCGATAGTTAAGTGAACTCGCGGAACTGCATCGCGCAAGGCCTACACAGGATGATAAGTGGCGTGTGATCGGTTACACCAAAGGTTTGTGCCGGTGGTAGGGTGTACATCGGCCATGGCGTGAAAACTACCTTCTGCATAGCGATTGCAGCTTTACGAAGATATGGCGAGCGTATAACATCAGTCGAGCAAGCTATGTCCCTTAATGGAGTCGGGGAGAAGACTGCGCTGAAGGTGATGGAGGTGGTGTTTCTCGCATTGTTCTTCTAACTTGATTCATGTATAGATTATGGAGATAATCGAAACCGGTGCCTACGGCGGGTCGACGCCGAGAGGACGGAAGACGTCACGGCTGTTCAACTTTTCCAAGGAATATATGGAGTTGGTATGTGGCCCAGCTGCCTCTCCTATCCACCTTCTTTATCCGCCCCCAGGGCAATCGATTGCACACACCTGGTACCTTGCTGGTTGCCGCACGCTCGAAGATATCAGACAAAGAAAAGGCGGTATCACATTATCTCAGGCACAAGCAATCGGGTTGAAGTACTATGACGGTGCGCTGCCACATCCGATTCGATGGATCGTCTTGATCGTGTTGAAACAGATATCAATACGAGAATGCCACGAGAAGAGGCCAGTGAGATATTCGGGGCAATCAAGTCCATCGGTAAGCCTTCCTATTGGCAGCATGTGGAAGCACTTCGGAAGTGACGTGTTCCAGCCCTTTCCCTAGATCCCAAGTTATTTGTGGAATTATGGGTAGCTATCGTCGGTCAGTCCTGCCTGATCCTGCATAGTGGATATACCCTAACGCACGTGCAGGGGGAAATCGACGTGTGGAGACATCGATGTCATGATTACACGATCACCAGACGACGGAAGGACACATGCTGGTATGCCCTTCTTGAGATTACAGTAGCTTGAAAAGGGCGTTCATGCCACCGCGGGTTTCCGCGGCTAGGAATTCTTCTCAAGCTCCTGTCCGCACTGCGTTCCGCAGGCATCGTCACAGAAGATCTCTCGCTATCTTCCGGTGCGGGTGAGAACTTAGAGTGCACATATCGCGGACTTTGCATCCGTCCAACGAAAGTGGGAGAGGACAAGCAACATAGGATTCAACGACGGATAGGTAGGTGTGCGCCCACTCCTCAGTCACTGCAGCCGCTTTGATGCATGATCTCTGCCGGCGTATAGACATACTTACCATTCCTTGGGAGAGTCGCGGTGCGGCGTTGATATATTACACGGTGCGCCTCGCCGTTTCATTTACCATTGTCCTGCCTAAGCGGCCCGGTTACAGGGTGACGACATTGTGAGCGCTCGTTTTTCGTCTCGGAAACTTCGAAATCAACAGCTGTGCCTCGTGACCCCGCAGTTCAACCGATCTATCCGCCTGAAAGCGAATAAGATGGGCTACTCGCTCAACCAACGTGGCCTTTTCGCAGGTGTAGTCCGGTCCATTGAAGATCGGTCTGTCAAGACAAATGCAGGTGAGTTTCGGCTCTCGAATGGTGTTTTCAGTTCTTCTACCTTCCCGGCCCGAAACGACGCCCATGTCAGTGAATGAGGGGAAGCATCTCCGCAGTGCGTCCTTGGCCTGCTGATCGTCCATGCATGACCACGGCCTGTGCACTGTGCCACACCTACAAAAGGACTTAGTAGCCAGATGACTTGACAAGTCTCGATGCGCCGGCTTGCCACATGATCGAGACGTATCCCAGGCAAACACCACAAGCGCTTACGGTTATTCGTTCTGGGCGTGTTTCAAATTTCTAGCCCGTGTGGGCGACCTTCGTCATTCCCCTCTTGGTAAAAAGGGTGCCCAGAGAATGGGTTAGCCCGGAAGCATTGCGTCCCGAGGACCGGGATAACCCTGCCAACCGCCGTGCGAGTCATTTACGGGCCTCGAGCGCCCGGGAAACTTCCTCATGAATCTCTCTGTGCTCCGCGGGCTTTTTCCATGGGACGCTCCTACTCCTCCACATATCACGCGAGGCACCCAATTCCCTATCAATTCACCGTCATAGATGATAAATCCCACTATTCACGCCACGCGCTACGCGATCTTTATCGCATCGCATCGCATTGCCTTGCCAAGGGCCGCACCTCATGCCCATGGGCCTTCCCCTTCCCACACCGGCGCGTTGGCGACGGCATTCCGAAACCTATGAGAACCCGCATCGTGCATCTGTCGTGCTGTGATGCAAAAGCTAGAGAATGCAGGGAAGAGCGGATCAACTGCTGCGCTGATAAGACCGCACCTCGTGACCCTTGCATTGCTAGCTTTGGTGTCGTCAGGGTCAGATACAATTGGGTCGGTGGTGGGTGGTGGTGGTGGAGGTGGAGGTGGTAGGGGGGAGCGGATGTGTCAAACAATGGGGACCCACGCACCTGTCCATGCACAGCCTTGGACCGATGGAACGGGTGCGCTGCCCTGCACTTGGGATTCACATGGCACAAAGCGCAAAAACAGGAGCCAGCGGGTCGCCGTGTTACGTGCGCCAGATGTGGGGACAGGGGACGGGAACGACGGCTGGGAACGCATGACAGCGAATCTGATCTTACGTTTCGATGGCGCTTACCGGTGCGCCGGCCCAGACGGCTCTTTCCGTACGCAGCTGGTTCCGGCCGCCCGCTATTTTTTTTCTCTTGTCCTTCTCTGCTTCTGTTCCTGCTGCGATCAGAACCGGAGTATTGCGACGCGCTTACTGGAACAGGCACTGCATCCCCTCCTGCGCCTTGTCTTTTTGTGTCCTCTTTTTTTTTTTTAGCATTGGCACCCTCTCCGCGTGGTTAGGACACTGATCAATTATTTTTGGCAGGGTACATCATCGCTTCTGAAACTGAAGAGGGTATTTTCCATATTTTAGGTGGGTCTGATCACGACATTTGATATTATGATTGGCGAGGCTTGATACATGAGAGGCGGGAGGTGTCCATGGTACCCATCGGGGGGCGCGGGCGCCTGCTCCTGGGAAACGGGCCGGCGCTCTTGTGTTTATCAGGGTCATGTCGAACTGACGTGTCTCATCTCAAATGGTTCTATTATGCAGGTGTTCCGTGGTTGGAGCCGCATGAACGAGTGGTCCGGGGATGAAGGGTTGCGATGATGACAATCAAGGTTATTGCCTCGCTTTCAAGGGTCAATGCTTTTTTTCTGTAGGAACGTAGAAACGAAAATGTAAAGTTAAAGAACTTCCATTTGGATGGGGAAGGTGAAAAGAAGGGTTCGGGGGTCGGGGGGGATGCCAAGGGGCATTATTGATTATTGTTATAATATTAACCGGTTCGCGGGACGCGCGATGACTAAACAAGACGTAGCCGGAAAGGGGAAGGCGAGGACCGGGGCGGTGCCTATCCCGAGAGATTGATTGTTATCGTAAAAACGGGCGGAGGCGATACTGTATATAAATGAACGAGAGGGGAGTTGGTGGACTGTTGGTGGTGGTGGAGAGCGCAAATGAAACTGGCGAAGTGAGTGGCCACATGGTCGGGACAGGACGAGGACCCCTCGAGCGGGCGTAAATCGGCGGTGTGGGTTGGCGCCGGCGCTCGGGCTGTGGGAGCGAGGGGGGTCACGTGGGGTGCCGAGCCGGAATTGTGGATGAGGGCCGGGTCCGTGGAATTGCATCGAATTTGCTGTTTATCTGGATCGGATTATTTATCGAGAGTTGTCAGTGATACTTAAGTGCCACGCCCGAGCCCCGAAATTAGGTTCCTCTTCCCTCCCCGCTCCCCGTCAAACCATTCCTCGACCCCTCCCGCTACCCGACGATGGACGGGCCCCGCGAGTACGACCTCTTCGTCAGGCAGCAGCCCAAGCAGGCCAGGATGTGCGGTGTTGGAGGTGTGTTATTTTTCCGTCGATTTGTTCTCCCTTTTATTTTGCATGTTTTTTTGCATTTCCTTTTCTTTTTTTTCGCATGCGTGCGTTGGAACGCCATCCGTTGGGGTCTGGGAGTGTCTGACTGGTGCGCTCGCCGCTGACCGCCGCAACCCCAGCCGATCGTCGCCCAATCGACCCTCCGCCCATTGTGCAGCTGCGCGTTATTGACAAGGCCGGCAAAAATTTGCCATCGCCGTCGCCGTCGCCCCCGCCTCAGCATCAGCAACAGCACCAGCCGTCGTCGCACCCCCATCATGAGCCTTCCGGGCCGTTGGACCCCTCCATGCTCACGCCTGCCGGATTCGGCGCTGGGCCGTTCCTCCAGAACCCGTACTATTTCATGTTTGCCAGCCTCGCCAAGCCCGACGACGACACGGAGCTGCACTGGATGAAGGTGCGTTTCATCACTTCTGTGTATCGCGTCGCCTTCTTTGTTCACACAACCCCGTCCCTGCTCCCCCAGGATGGAAAGACGCGATGTACCACGGGATCAGTCGTCTCGTCACTCTATCACCTCAAGGACTCGGAAAATGACAACCGAGACGCTGGGTTCTTCGTCTTCCCGGATCTCAGCGTCCGTCAAGAAGGGTCCTACCGCCTCAAGCTCAGTCTTTTCGAAGTTGTGGGGTGCGTTCCCACATATCATCTCCTCTTCTCCCTCCCTTCACGCATATCCCCCTACTCTTCAAATGTGCCATCGTCTTTGGTCGTCCCTTCACACGTCACAAAAGCTTTATCTCTCCCCAATAAGCGCCGTCTCATGTCGCCTTCAAGATTCGTACCTATCTGTTCCGTTCTACTCGGCTTTTCCTTCCCTTTAATTACGTCGCGTGCTTTCATTCCGTTTCCTGTCCGCCTTGTTAATGACAGCGAAGCTCATTTTTCGTTCCCAGATCGAATGTGTACCATTGCAAGTCCATATTCTCCACTCCGTTCTATGTGTACACCGCAAAGAAATTCCCGGGGATGGAAGGTTCGCAGCTTACTACTTCTTGATGGCCACGCCCCTCACGCATGGCTTTCCAGAGTCTACGGCGCTATCCTGCTCACTTGCTGACCAAGGCATCAAGATACGAATTCGCAAGGACATTCGCCAGAGGAAGCCCCGCACTGGCATGACCAACTTCCCCATCACCAACGGTCAACCATTGGGGCCAGGCATACCCATCCAGGATGAGGAAAGTGATCGAGAAAGTGAAGTGCGGCACGAGGACCACAGCGACACGACGAACAATCACAACTCGCTTTCCAATGTCACGAGCAAGCCTTCTAGCCGCAAACGACCCGAGCGTGAAGCCGAGAAGGATCGTGGTGAACGTGATTTGAAACGTCCTAGGGTGGATACCGATGAAGGAGAGCCCGCGCCTAACCCACCTTCGAGTACTGGGGAATGGGGAATAGATCCTCAGCTGGCCCCTGGTGGTTCATCTGGCTCGTATGACCAGGCACGTTCTGCGACCGTGCCTCCGCCTCCGCCGTCCGCCCCTGGCTATCCTCTACCTCCACCACCACAACACCACACATACGAACAACCGCCTCCACCACCCCAACATCACGCGCCCCAGCCGACCCATCATACTCCTCCTCACCCTCCTCAACATCAACCCCCTCACCACTATTCGGCGCCGCCGCCCCAATCAGTACATCCCACACATCATCCTGCGCATCCACCTCCGCCGCCGCCATATCATACGCAGTATGCGTCATCCTGGCCTCCGCATCAGCATCCGCAACACCCGCCCCCTCACTCGCACCAGTACGAGCACTATCCACAGCACTACTCTCAGTACCCACCTCCACCCCGCTATCCCTCGAATGGTTACGATCCATATGCACCGCCGCCTCCGCAACAACAGAGTGTCCCCGCCTATCCCGGTGCTGCTGGCTATTACCCACAGTACAGCAGGCCCGGAGAACCTTATAGCCAATACGCTCCGCCCCCGCCCCCGCCGCCTCCACCCACCGCCGCGCCGGAGGGCCCGAACACAGCTAGCAGGAATCCCCCAGCGCCAGGGTACGGGCAATATCAAGCTCCCCCACCCCAGCAACCCCCGCCGCCAGGCACATCTTCACCGAGCAATTCATCTCGTACTCCATCGTTCTCGTATTCAACGCAACCACCCCCCGCCACTGCCGAGAACGGCAACTATGCGCCACCGTCTGCGCCGCCGGCCCCAACACCCAGCAACGCTAGCGGGCGCGCGAGCACAGGCCCCGCTTCCGCACCGCCACCGGGAACGGGCACTGCGAACCTGTACTACGGCCAATCGCGTGGCTACGGGACACCGCCTCCGCCACCGCCCAGTGCCTATCCTCCGGCACCTTACCACCCACAACACCCTCCCCCGCCTACGCACCATACATCTCCTCCTGGACACTATCCACCGTACCAGCATCCATCACATCCCCCGCCGCCCCAGGGCACGTGGGGTGCGCCAAACTATCCCCCTGCGCCGGCGCCGGCGCCCGGTGTGTACCCAGGGCAAAGCCCGAACCAGAATGGCGCATGGGATAGCGGTGCAGCGTCAGGACATGGTGCCGTGCCCACAACCGCGCGTGAGAATGCTTCTACCACTGCGCCTGCTGTGAACACTAGCACCAGTGCGGGCGGACCGGGCCTCCAGCTCGCACCGCTGCGAGCCCGTGATGACCGGGGAGAGCGGGAGCGTGACATGCGGACGGAAATAAAGGAGGACCGGGACCGAAGAAAAGACGAACGGGATACATGGGGTCGTGGCCTCGGTGGTCCATCAAGTTCGCTTGGCGCCGTCAGTCGTACAGACCGTGGAAGTGGAAAGCGGCTGAGCATTGGGAGTATGCTCGCAAGTGATCAGTAAGTTTCAAGGTGCTTGGTCATTCGTGAAGTTCATCAAGGAGAAGTTGATCCGAAGATACTGCGATACTGCTCTGTGTGTGTTTCTTTTTTTTTTTGCGTGTTTAATTTGTACCATTTTTGTCGTTCTACCCCCGAGCTGTTGTTAATGTTCACTCCTCGGAAGACTGCCAGATTCTTGTTCTTTGCCTAGCTCATCTTCTTTTGACGTACAGAAACTCCCTAACTGTAGCACCCATCCATTCATTCTGGCTCCATGAGTCGATGTCGTCGGTAAACCTCGCTAATGTATCATTTGGATTCTCGCTTTGTGAACTCGGTGCGAGGGAAGTGCCAGTGGTTTTCCCTTTCGACTTGCACATTTGGGACACGGTTGCTATTGCAGCCACCGAATACTCCTATTCCGATCGTTACTCGAGTAGTACGTGATGTCGCAGAACTCTAGAACTTTGAGCCTGAGAGATGGAACTCGATAAACGTTCCAAATGGGGGAAAGGCACCGGAACAAGTCGCAGCCATCAATATGGAGACAAGGCCCGGTGAGCTGGACAAACCCTCTCGCCTGTCAACCATGTGTCCTCCGTCCCTCGGGGTCCATACTCCGCCCCAAACCCGTGGCCATCGGCAAACCGCGCGTGGGATAACGCGACGAAAATCGTGCCCAGTTGGCTATCAAACGACCGACCGAGATGGGTTATGGGGCACAGTATGATACGATTTCGACAAACTGGCGTGATCGCAATTTGCAAGGGTCCGACGAGTCCGAGGCGCTGACATTGAACAATGACAATGACAATACAGTATGTGCCCTCAGGCTCCTCCGGCCAGGGCGCCGCGGCGCACGCCTTGTCCCTCTCTCTCTGATCCCTGATCGCCTCTTTCCAGATTAGATCCGTTTCGTTTCGTCGTGATGTTTTGTTTGAATGCCTTGTATATCGTATTGCGTTGAATTGTATTGCGGCCGCGCGCGTGTATTCTAGTGTTACTAGTACGCGCACTGCAGTGCAGTAACAAAACTCTTATAGATATGTTATCGCCAAGGCGCTTACTCTATAGCCCTTCGGTGTTGCGCCTTGTGCCAGTGCCAGTGCCACTGATACCCGTGACCGCATACAACTGGGGCATTTCGTACCTCGCCTCGTCGGGTCCGAGCTTTGCGCAATACTGTATAGTAGCACAATGGCAAATGGGCTGCTGCTAATGGCGCGGAGTTTTTATCCAGCCAGTACTCGGTTCACGGTATCCTGTAGCGTGATCTGCGGGTTCCCCATTTTGGCAGAGCCGCTCGTCCGTTCGATGATCGTCGCTCTCGCTCGTCGTCGCAATCCTTCGGTAGCTTCGGTTCCCACCCGCTAACCCCCCTTCAATTATCAGTTAGCCTCGGCGCTTTCCAAGACACAGCGCAGTGCCCTTGCCCTGTCTGTTAGTCCACGATGATGCATAGCTGAAGTTGCCGTTTGCCGCCGTGCCCTAAAACGGGGGCCACGCTGATTCCCTGGAGGTTGGATTTTCCGGTCCCGGGTTTGTTGCTTTTTAGCTCTCGCTCTCCCGCACGTTGGGCTCGAGCTAGAGCTAGTAAGCGAGCTGGAGCTAGACTTTGCGAAGACTCGAGACCGGTGGCGAACGGGCAGGCCCCACCTGGCACACTACGGCAGGCAAATACAGCACAGCAAATTACCGTAATTGACCTCGACCTCACCCTCGAATTGTTGTTTTGTTCGGTGGTAGTGGTGGTGGTGGTGGTGAGGGGGGGGGGCTCGGCCCCCCTTCGATCGTCCAGCAGCTCGTTGCGTTGTGTGGACTTGTCAAAAAACACACGATGGACGGGCCCCGGCCTGACCTAGATCCAACATCCCCCCTTCTGGCCTCGGCAGGTCCTCGCTAGCGTGAGACTTGCTGGGGTCGACAACACCCCTCCTTCCTCACCCCTGCCCCCGGGTTCGTCGCGCTGTTTTCTTCTTCCCATGGGGACGCCGCATGACGGGCCCCCACGTCACGGTCCGCGTCATCTTCAGTATGCCGGCAGAAACAGCGCTAACGATCATGCGAGCGCCGCAGGCGCACGCGAAACCCATCCGAGTCATCCATGCAGCAGTATTGCACGCGCCTCTTTCTTGTTCGTTCACACCACACATCTCCCTCCGAGACGACCGCGTAGTATCGCGCAACGCATTGTTTATTGTGCTCTGCTAGGCATTTGATGTACTCTCTGGGAGGGACGCCATGCGTCTTGTCTTTGTCTCGATGGCTGCTCAGGCGGCGCCGGCGTTCTCGGCCGGCGCTGCCATCCGCCTGCTTACTTACCAATTGGCGCCCGTGCAACCCGAGAAAGAATACCGTCCCCCGTTGTCGTCCCCCCGGTTTTGTGGTGGCCTGTGGGGCTGATGCTGATGGCCCTCGCCACGGAAGGGCTCTTCGGCCATCCATGGTTTATGGTATAATTGCGTGATTGAATGGCGCACACATCACCGAGCCGATTTACTGTAGTCTGGGGCAAACTAGGGTTTCCGCCTGAGTGCCCTTTGCCCTTGACTCACCCTGTCACGGTGCGGACCAGCCACCATTTATGGCTCTCTAAGGGTGCGAACTACCCGTGCCAATCATGGAGCTGGGATCAAAGTGTTGCGTTGCTGTGCTGTATGCTATTCGGACTGGGTGTTCGACTTGTGGGGGGGGGGTACCATTTAATTAGCCGTTTAAGTCACCGCACTCGAGCTTGGTTGGTCTGCTCCTGGTCTACTCGCGGGGAGTACGGCATAAGAGTGGCATTTGCGATCCATTATCAAGATGTGAACTCGCCTCGGGATATAAACCAGATTCCTGACCAGGGGAGGGGGCGCCTAGATTCACTGGCCTGCGTTGGATAGCCGGAATTTCGCAAACAAGAAATCACTGGTCGACGTTTTCTCGCATACGTGTATCGCGCTGGGGAGAGCCAACGCAGGTGCACCGCCGGTCAGAATCATGTGCTGCGAGTCTCTTTTCTTGCAGCACCCCTTTTGGGTCATAACTTAGATGACTCGGAAGCTCGTCCTGTATAGATTCTCGCATGTTACTGAGGTACAAATAGAGTTAGTCTGACCTTCTCGATGCCGCGACGAGCTGATTTGGGTCAGACGGAGATGATCGATCTTGTGTTACAGCAAATCGCATCACGACTATGTTTCTCATGTGGCACCATTTCAAACCCGAATGCACCTTGATGATGATCGATCCTGGGCCCGGCGCGCACTCTAAGAATTATATGCGAGGATCGGCTGATCTGAGACCAATCATCGACTGCGGTTTCCTTGGATGTCGTGGAGCTCAACTGACTCGGAGGACATGATTCCACGGGACGAGCTTCGAATCTTGTAAAGACGGTGATTTGGTTGCCAGGAGGTGAGGTGGGGGGCGGAGGTGTTTTTGATGGAGCCAGCACTCCCCGGCGAACATAAGCGACATGGCACTTCGTATCTGCTCATGTCAACGTGAGTTCGGCGCCCGCATCAGCGGCGTGCTGTGTTAAGACCCATCGGCATTGACGAAAGTGCGACGCAAACCTGAGCACACACCTCGCTTCGAAGTCTCAGACCTCAGGTCCCTGTACCTGTACACGTAGTGACAAATGCCCGGTTAGTTCAGTAGACGCGGCGTGTACGATGAAGGATGAACACATTGAGTAGGCATGTTGGGTGAGTGAATGACACACACGGCTGTCTCGTTCGTCGAAGTTCGGTTGGGGACGGGTCCGAGGGTCTACCGCGGCGTGGCTCAACAACCTATAAGAATTGGCGAGGATTTGCTCGGCAATGTGACCGAAACCACTTCAAAGTTGTTCATGTGTGCTCCTTGAGGTTCTCGAGTTGCTGGTGCCAAAGCAGCAGCCAGTTCATTATCTGTATTCGCATCGATGACTAATCTTTCCTGGGTTATTATCTGACAGTAGATGGAAGTTGACTGCGTCTTAGATTACGGCGAGACCCGAGACGAATCGGACTTTCTTATTGGAGAATGGTCCAGATTGTCAAGTTATTTCCTCTACATTGAAGACGGACGAGTATTCCACGCTGCCCCAGGAGAATGGATAGACCCTAGGATACAAGCCATAAGGGGGGATGACACATGTACATGTTGCGCATTCACCGACCCGGTTTACTCAGCCCAGAGTGACCCACTCCATAAATGAGCTTCTTTCGCGATTGAGCCCGGTGTATTTTGCAAGGCGTGTGCGATGGACGACATCTGTTAGCGCTATCCATTGTCCTGGGTCGTCTTGACCAAGGTCCGTGGAGAATTTTTGTTCCTTATCATTGCTGCAATGATCCGACGGACCGTGATACATCACGACCTGTTCGGTGGTAATACAGTGGCAAAAAGGTGGATACGAAGTCGGAATTTGAAGCCAGGAGGCTACTAGAACGATGTCGCCGACGAAGGAGCTCCAGGCTGCGCGGATCCCTCAAGGCTGGTGCCTACACCTCTATCCACTTAGTAGTCGCCAGGCCAGTCGCATAAAACGTACCAAGATAATTGGAAGCTCGCAGCCAAGTGCTAGTATTGATAACCCGATGTCATCCATCTGTAGGCTCCCAGTCGTGTGGCTGTGCATCCCAGCGCTGTCAGTCGCAGCCTCGGATCGAGTCATCGGCTGCGACGCCGGTTATAAGGAATGAAGAAAGAACCAAGGGGACTGTATGGATGCAGGGTACTGTAGTGTATTGAAACGAAACGCGCGAAGCTTTGACGTCGACCGACTGCGGGTCGGCTGTGGACGCGGAAGGGGCCTCATTTGGCCAGGGCAGTGGGCTCGGGCTCAGTGAAATTTTCTGAAAACCTTACGTACACTCTAGGTTGTTATTTCCGCGAACAGTCATGACTGTAGGGAAACAGAGGGAAGGTAGTTCGATTCATGGAGTCCGAAAAAAAAAATTCGTTTTCGTTTCTCGGATGAGCGCCGCCAGTGCGCCAGTAGTGCGCCGCGAGCGTTGAGTACGACTTGAGAGCGCTGAGTGGTAACAGACCACAACCACAACCACAACCAGGTCAGCACCTCCGCCCATGTCAACACGAATGCTTTCTCGACGCCTCCCTCTACCCAATGAAGTGCTTGTTCAAATCCTTTCCTATCTCCATGCCCGGGACATAGCAGCGTGTCAGCGCGCTTGCCGACAACTCAACGATCTCGTCGTTTGCTCTCGATTCCTGCAGTACCTTCTCCGAGTCGGGAGGTCTGGCCTGCACGATCCTATGCTCCCCGGATACACCATTCCTCAGCGCATCGAGGCCCTGGAAAGATGGGAAGCCGATTGGAGGAACCTCGGGGCCCGGGGTTCGTGCCAAGTCAAGCGCGTTGTCGCCTGCGAATTGGTGGCGGGTAGACGGTGTTCTGTATACAGAATTCGCGACGACTTCCTGATAGCGAGCCATGCATTTGGCAGCGGTCCAGGGTACGGATACGTAGATCTCCGTGTAACCCAACCAGGAGGGGAAACGGATCCCTGGACCAGGATAATGAAGGATAATTGGTCTGGAAAAAGTTCTAGATTCCAGTTTATTCCGGAGCAGGACCTTGTTGTGGCCATCTTGTGAGTACATTACGAGGGCTTTTCACGAACCCAACGCGCTGCTGTGGTGCTATGACTAATAAACGTTGAATTTGTCCAGTTGGTCGACGGATAGCCCGCCTCTTGGCCCGCCTTCGACGCTTGTCGAGTTACACGGGTTCAGTTTCTCTCGAGGGACGCCGGATCCCCGATTCGTCAGTGCCACCATAACGACAACAGAGGTACCTGGAACCATAGATGTTACGATCGTTGGTAATCACACTATCCTCAATGTCTCTTCAAGGACGTCACAGAGTCTATTTCTCCACTCTTGGAAAGACGGACGCGTGTCTCAGGTTCGTAATCCCGTTTGTCATCGACCCCTTCGCATTGTAACTCCGCGTTTCCCCTGTAGTTGCGCGACGCGCCCATACGAGCCTGGTCGCTATGCTGTGCAGTGCTCTCTCATGACACCGTTGTCCTCGTCAAGAATGATAGCGCAATGCTCGAAGTATGCCGAATCGTCCAAGAACCGGACGATGACACGCCATCGCTGCGCACTCTCGTCCGCCTTGGATTGCCACCTCTCACATCGGGGACGCGCATCTCGTATTCCTACTGCATCCCGGAACAAATGCCTGTCTACTCTGATGTACCTCCCTTTGTGGTTGAAGGTCGGCCTCCCAGAGGTCATCCGTTCCACAACTTGCCTGAAGAGAGGATTGTCGTCATCGCCTTTTCCATCGGGTTTAGCAACCACCTTGCGATTCGATCTTTCACTATCGTGACCCACCCCCGCACATTGATGGCACATGCGACAACGACACCACCTAAGGTGAACTTTATCCCATGGGAGGACTGGGGCCCTTCCGGCACTGCATGTTTCGAACGACACGTTAACTCCCTGTCTGACGCCTGCGTGGGAGAGCGAATGGCGATGATCTCGAACGGGTCGCTTTCTTTATTTGATTTCAACCCCATGAGGGTACAAAACACCATGCGAGAGGCTGGCCATCCAGCACAGAATGCGGTGTATTCGGTGGTCAAGGACAGAGCCGTAATCCCGAGAGGACGACTGTTCGCGATAGACGTTGTGTCGGAACTGCCATACATATCCGTCTTAATACCAGCGCCATCTAACTGGGAGAGTCTCCATAATTATGAAGAGGGACTCGCCGGTTTCTCGAAAGATGTCCGTGGACAAACCTTTTTCCCTTCTCTGTAGCTCTGGGAACTGATTATAGCTAAACTGCCAGGACCAAGGAGCTCGTCTCAACATTTACACAACATGATAGAATGACCTCCACCGGGAGCCACCCTCGCTGCGTCCGGCTCTTGATTCAGTGGCTCCGGTGAGCCCCAGGCTGGTAGGAAATTTTACACGCTTGTGCGAGCTCGGATTCAGTTGCTGCCACATAATTTTCTGTAGGTGGGCGGACACTGGAAGCGGTTGGGCGTTGTGGTGTCATACAGCTGAGCGTACTGCCTAGTAAATGATTTTGACTGCCATTAAGTTGTTACCTGCGTTTCTGGCCGATGGACGCGATGCATTGGAAGAAAAAAGAGAGGGAGCGACGAATCGGGTCGAGGGGACGAGCGTTGGCTTCGGGATAGGTCGTGCGAGTTGAGGTTGCCAGGAAGTGCACTGGCTAGCCGGGAAAAGTGACGCCGTCCGCCCATCGTTGAGTTCTGCCCTACCAAACTGCCTTTGGCTGTTCAACAAAAAAACTGGTAGTGGCATCATACCGAGAGAGCACACAACAACCGGAGGTATATTCGTTTTTGAAGCTGTTTTACAAGCTATGCAAAACCTATCTAGATCTTCCCTACCTTCCCAGTTGTGAACTGCCGTCGGTTCTCCTCGTAGACCTTGAGTTCGACATGGGCAATACATGATTCCGAATGCGAATGCGAAAGGACGGGGTGGGTTCTCAACGATCTAAACGGCCCCGGGCCAACGGAAATATTCAATGTCATTTCCGTATCTTCGCTGCGATGATCCGATGGATCGTAGCACGACGAGCGTTTCGGTGGCAATACAGTGGCGAAAAGGTGGATACGAAGTGAGAGTACGGAATTTGAAGACGGGAGGCGATGTTAGTGACGAAGGAGCTCCAGCTGCGCAGGTCCCTCAAGGCCGGTGCCTACAACTCTATCCACATGACGCTTAGCAGTCGCCAGGCCAGTAGCATAAAACGTACCAAGATACTTGGAAGCTCAGTGCCCGTATTGCCTGATACCTGGCGTCATCCATCTGTAGGCTCCCAATCGCCTGACTCGTGTCCGTGTCTCCGAGCGCTGTCTCGGATCTAGTCATTGGCGACGACGCCAGTTATCAGGAATGAAGAAAAGTACGAACCAAAGGGACTGTAGGGACGTAGGGTACTGTAGTGGTACTGTCCTGTCCTGGCAGTGAAACGAAACGCGTAAAGGTTCGACAATTGCGACGCGGAAGGGACTTCACTTTGGCCAGGGCAAGGTGGGCTCGGGCTCAGTGGAATTTTCTTAATACTTTACATACACTCTAGATCCCTGTTTCGGCGAACAGTAATGACTGTAGGGAATAAACAGAGGATACTTCGATTCATATGGTGTTTGAAAAAAAAAAGGGCTTCGTTTCTCCGAGTCAGATGAACACCGCCTGGTGCTGCCCACGCCGACGCCGCGCACCGTGGCAGACCAAAACGATAACTAGGTCAGCACTTCCGTCCATGTCAACACAAATCCTTTCTCGTTGCCTTTATCTACCCGATGAAGTGCTTGTTAAAATCCTCTCCTATCTCTGTCCCCGGGACATAGCAGCGTGTCAGCGCGCTTGCCGACAACTCAACGACATCGTTGTTTGCTCTCAATTCCTGCAGTATCTTATCCGAGTCGGGAGGTCTGGCCTGTATGATCCTATGCTTCCCGGATACACCATTCCTCAGCGAGTCGAGGCCCTGGAGAGATGGGAAGCTTCTTGGAGGAACCTCGAGGCCCAGAGTTCATTCCAAGTCAAGCGCATTGTCACCTGCGAATTGGCGGGTAGACGTTGTTCTACATACATAATTCGCGACGACTTCCTGATAGCGACACATGGTTCTATATATACCCTCAACCAAGGGTACGGATATGTCGATCTGCGTGTATTCCAACCAGGAGGGGAAACGGATCCCTGGACCAGGATAATAATGGATAATTGGCCTGGGATGAATTATGAATTCAAGTTTTTTCCAGAGCAAGACCTTGTTGTGGCCGTCTTGTGAGTACGAGGATTTTTCACGAGCCTAACGCACTGCTGCTGTGCTTTTGCTGATAAATGTTGAATTTGTCCAGTTGGTCGGTAAATAACTCGCCCCCGAGGCTGATCGAGCTGCACGGGTTCAGTTTCTCTCGAGGGACACCGGATCCCCGATTCGTTAGTGCGACCATAACGACAACAAAGGAACCGGTATCCATAGAAGTTACGATCGTTGGTAATCATACTATCCTTAATGTCTGTTCGGGAGACTCGCAGGGACTATTCTCCACTCCTGGAAAGACGGACGTGTGTCTCAGGTTCGTAATTCTTTTTCATGACCACAGACTCGCCCAGTAGCTTTCTGGTGTTTTCCCTGTAGTCACACGACGCGCCAATCCACATGTGGTCGGTGCAGTGTGCAGCGCTCTCTTATGACACGATTGCCCCTCGTCGAAAATTATACCGGGACGCTCGAAATATGCCGAATCGTCCAAGAACCGGAGAGTGACACACCATCGCTGCGCACAGTCGCCCGCCTTGGATTGCCGCCTCTCGCATCGGGGATACACGTTAGGTTTCCTTCTGCTTCCCAGAACAAATGCCTGTCTACGCTGAGGCACCTTCCTTCGTGGTTGAGGGCCGGCCTGCCAGACGTCATCCGTTCCACAACTCGCCTGAAGAGAGGATGTCGTCTTTTCCATCCCCCTTGAAGACCCCCTTGACCTTGACCCATTTGCCGGATCGATATTTCTCTATCGTGACCCACCTCCGCACATTGATAGCACATGCGACAACGACTCTACCTGAGGTGGACCTTATCCCATGGAAGGACTGGGCCCTTCCGGCACGGCATGTTTCGAACGAGACATCTACGCCGCGCACCGTATAGCGCATGCGTGGGAGAGCGATTGGCGACCATCTCAGGCGGGTCGCTTACTTTACTTGACTTCAATTCCATGAGGGTACAAACCACCATCCGAAAGGTTGACCATCCAGCACAGAATGCGGTGTATTCGGTGGTCAAGGACAGAGCCGTAATCCCGAGAGGACGACTGTTCGCGATAGACGTTGTGTCGGAACTGCCATACATATCCGCTTTAATACCAGCGCCATCTAACTGGGAGAGTCTCCATAATTATGAAGAGGGACTCGCTGGTTTCTCGAATGATGTCCGTGGGCAAACGTTTTCCCTTCCCTGTAGCTCTGGGAACTGATTATTGCCAAACTGCCAGGACCAAGGAGCTTGTCTCAACATTTACACAACACAATAGAATGATGTCCACCGGGCACCACCCTGGCTGTGTCTGGCCCTTGACTCAGTGGTTCCGGTGACCAGGCTGGTAGGGATCTTTCACACGTTTGTGAAAGCTCGGATTCAGTTGCTGCTATATCGTAAGGTGGGCAATGTGCCACCCCGAGACAACCGACACATGGGCCGTCAACGCGTCAACGTCCACAACGCCCGCTTTCTCCTTCTATCTTCCTTATTGAGCACATGCACGCGATGAACGCGTTTTTGATTACATTACACGAAGAACAAGGTAGCCTACTTGTATATAAACAAGACTTAGAAAAGTGTTGCGAAGAAGAGGAGGACGACGAGGGTCTTGACCTGAGTCCCTTCCACCCGTTTACCCCCTCTCTCGGGATCCCATCCTCCCGGACTCACATTCTCTTCAATATAATTAGTGGACTCCAGATGGTTTCGTTCATCTTGCACAGCGGAAGTATCACTTTGGGATCCATGGCACGATATTTTCCGTAGGTGGGTGGACACTGGAGGTGGTTCTCTGTTAGCATCTCGGGGTGCAGGACGTTGTGCTGTCATACAGCTGAGCGTGCTGCCTTGTAAAATGATTTTGACTGCCGTTATACTGTTACTTGCGTTTCTGGCCAAAGGATGCAATGTATGGAAAGCAAAGAGAGGGAGCAACTAATTGGGGCGATAGGGATAAGCGTTTGCTCCGAGGTAGATCATACAAGTGAAGGTCACCAGGAGGTGCGCTGGCTTACCCTGGAAAAGTGACGCCGCCCTCTCATCTTTGAGTTATGCCTTACCAAACTGCCTTTGGCTATTCAACAAAAAAAACCCGGTAGCGCGAGAAACACACAAGAACCGGACGTATGTTCATTCTTGAAGCTGTGTTTACAAGGTATGAGAAACCTATCTAGATCTTCCCTGCCTTCCCGGTTGTGAACTGCAATCGGTTCCCCTCGTTCAGACCTTGTTCAACATGGGCACACAGTCCGTGATTCCGAATGCGAATGCGAAAAGGGAGGGGTCAGGGAAGGGGTTGGTTCCACAACGGCCCCAACGGAAATACTCACGGTCATTTCCGTATCTTTGCTGCGATGACCCGATAGATCGTAGCACGACACATCACGAGCCGATTGGTGGTAATACAGTGGCGAAAAGGTGGGCATGATGTGAGTGAGAGTGCGAAACGAAGGAGCTCCAGCTGCCAGTGCTCAGGTCCCTCAATGGTGGTGCCTACAACTCTATCCACATAACACTCAGTAGTCGCCAGGGCAGTTGCATAAAACGTACCAAGATACTTTGAAACTCGCTGCCAAGCGCCAGTCTTGCCTTGTGTCATCCGTGTGTAGACTCCCATTCGTGGCTGTGCATCCGGACGCTGTCTCGGATGATCAGATGATTCAGATCTAGTCATTGGTCGCCACGCCTGTTATCAGGAATGAAGAAGGGCGCGAACCAAAGGGACCGTAGGGATGTAGGGTACTGTCATGTCCTGGTAGTGAAACGAAACGCGTGAAGATTCGACGTCAAAAAACTATGCGGATGAGCAGCGGATCAGTGTGGACGCGGAACTGAAGGGACATCATTTGGCCAGGGCAGTGGGCTCGGGCTCAGCGGGATTTTCTGAAACCTTTTTTTTTGCCGCGGACAATCATGGCTGTAGGGAAACAGCACTTCGATTCGTGGAGTTCGTTTGAAAAAAAAAATGTAATCGTTTTCGTTTCTCAAAACGAGCGTGGTGCGTGGTGCCAATCAGCCCATCCCGGTCAGCATCCCGGGCCGGTACGCCTCATCGCGCGTGGCCTTCGTGACTTCGTCATCCTTTCAGATTTTCTTTCACCGTCTCCTACACCTTTGTTCGACAGTCTCGACCCCGTTCACCCTTCGGCTTTGTTCAAGAGCCTCGCGTTCGGCTATTCGGCCTCATGGCCCAATGACTGTTGTAAAATTGTAATAGTTTTCTCGGATCGTACGCTCTACCTTGGTGGCCTTTGATGTTCCTCTACTCCCTACTCCCTTTGAATCCCCATTGTGATTATTCATGTTTCGTTGTCTCCGGGTGGTACGATAATGTTCGAAATTTTTCGGGTCGCCTTTCATAGCTGCAAGACCCTCCCTGTGGATATAAACTGTCTGGTATTGCGACAGAGAAGAGTTTGACCCTCGGAAACTTGTGTTCGCGTCCTTCCCAACTCTCGAGCAGCCTTCCAACTTTGCCCTTTTTATCGTCCAAAGACCACCTGTTCACAAACGCGTCGTCACTCCTGGCTCCTTCCCCCTCTCTCTACGTTCCACCTTCGAACTCTTCGTTCCACCTTCCTGCTTACAACAAATGCAGCTTTCTCGTCGCTTTCCTCTGCCTAGTGAGGTGCTTGTTGAAATCCTTTCCTATCTCTGTCCCCGGGACATAGCAGCATGTCAGCGCTCTTGCCGACAACTCAACGATGTCGTCGTCTGCTCTCGATTCCTGCAGTATCTTCTCCGAGTTGGGAGGTCTGACCTGCACGATCCTATGCTTCCTGGATACACCATTCCTCAGCGCATTGAGGCCCTGGAAAGATGGGAAACTACATGGAGGAACCTCGAGGCCCAGAGTTCGTGCCAAGTCAAGCGCATTGTCCCCTGCGAATTGGGGGGAAGTCCTTGTCACATATACCGAATTCGCGACGACTTCCTGATAGCGACGCATGGATATGCATTTACCCTCAACCCAGGGTACGGATACGTAGATCTACGTGTGTCCCAACCGAGAGGGGAAACGGATCCCTGGACCAGGATATTAATGGATAATTGGTTTGGGAAATATCATACATATGAGTTTTTGCCGGAGCAAGACCTTTTCGTGATCATCTAGTGCGTACGAGAATTTTTCACAAGGCTAACGTGCTACTGCGGTACTATGGCTGATAAACGTCGAATTTGTCCAGTTGGTCGACGCCTTCGACTCGGACGCTTATCGAGATACACGGATTCAGTTTCTCTCGAGGGGCACCGGATCCGCGATTCGTCAGTGCGACCATAACGATAACAAGGAAACCGCTATCCGTAAATCTTAGGGTCGTCGGTAATCACAATATCATTACTGTTTCTTTAAGGGAGTCACAGAAACTATTTCTCCACTCTTGGAAAGACGGACGTGTATCTCAGGTTCGTAATCCTGCTTGTCATGACCACTGACTCGCACCCTAACTCTCTAGTGTTTCCCCTGTAGTTGCGCGACGCGCGCCAAAATACCTGGTCGGCCTGCTGTGCAGTACTCTCTCATGACACGATTGCCCTCGTCGAGAAATATACCGCAACGCTCGAAGTATGCCGAATCGTCCAAGAACCGGACAGTGACACATCATCACTGCGCACTCTCGTCCGCCTCGGATTACCGCCTCTCGCATCTGGGATGAGCCTCTCGTTTTTCTACTGCTTCCCGGAACAAATGCCTGCCTACTCTGACACACCTTCCTTCGTGGTTGAGGGCCCGGGTCGCCCTCCGAGATGTCATCCGTTCCACAATTCGCCTGAAGAGAGGATTATCGCCATCAGCTTTTCTGTCTGGCACGCCAACCGGCGCCTTGCGGATCGATCTTTCACTATCGTGACCCACCTCCGCACATTGATAGCACATGCGACTACGACACTACTACCTGGACTGAACTTTATTCCATGGAAGGACTGGGGCCCTTCCGGCGCTGCATGTTTCGAACGACGCATTAATGAGGGCTGCGTGGGAGAGCGATTGACGGCGATCTCGGACGGGTCGCTTTCTTTATTTGACTTCAACTTCACGAGGATACAAAATGCCATCCGAAGGGTTGGCCATCCATCACAGGATGCAGTGCGTTCGGTGGTCAAGGACAGGGTCGTGATCCCTAGAGGACGGACGTTCGAGACAGACGTCGTGTCGGAACTGCCATACATATCCACCGTAATCCCAACGCCCTTTAACTGGAAGGTTCTCTGTAAGTATGAAGAGGGACTCGCTGGTTTGTCGACTGAAGTCCGTGGGCAAACGTTTTTCCTTCTCTGTAGCTCTGGGAATTGATTATTGCCAAACTGACAGGACCATGTCAATATTTACACAACTCGATAGAATGATCTCCACCGGGCACCGCCTTGGCTGCGTCCGGCCCACGATTCAGTAACTCGGGTGAGCCCCAGGCTGGTAGTAATCTTTTACACGTTTGTGCAAGCTCGGGTTCAGTCGCTGCCAAATAATTAGCGGACACCACATGATTTCGTTCATGTTGCACAGTGGAGGTATCACTTTGAGATCCCTGGCACGATATTTTCTGTAGGTGGGTGGACACCGGAGGTGGCGCTCTGTTGGCATCTCGGTGTGCGAGACTTTGTATTGTCATACAGCTGAGCGTGCTGCCTTGTAAAATGATAATTTCGACTGCAATTAAACGTCTCTGGTCGGCGGATGCAATGTATTGAAAGCAAAGAGAGAGAAAATAACTGATCAGGGCAAAGGGGATGAGCGTTTGCTCCGGGGTGGATCGTGCCAGTGAAGGTTGCCCGGAGGTGCGTTGGCTTACCACAGAAAAGTGACGCCGGCCGCTCATCGTTGGGTTGTTGTGTGTGTTATCTCGGTCTGATGGGCACTACCGGTTTTCTGTTGAACAACCAAAGGCAGTTTGGTAAAGCAGAACCGGATTTATATTCATTCTTGAAGCTGTTTTTACAGGCTATGCGAAACCCATCTAGATCTTCCCTGCCTACCCGGTCGTGAACTGCAGTCGGCTCTCCTAGTTCAACGTGGGCATACAGTACACGATTCCGAATTCGAATGCGAAAGGAAGGGGTTGGTTCTCCACGGTCTCAACGGAAATACTCACAGTCATTCCCATATCTTTGCTGCGATGATCCGATGGATCGTAGCACGACACATCACGCTTTTCGGGGGCAATACAGTGGCGAAAAGGTCGATACGAAGTGAGAGTACGGAATTTGAAGATGGGAGGCGATGTTAGTGACGAAGGAGCTCCAGCTGCGCAGGTCCGTCAAGGCCGGTGCCTACAACTCTATCCACATGACGCTTAGCAGTCGCGAGGCCAGTAGCATAAAACGTACCAAGATACTTGGAAGCTCCCTGCCAAGTGCCCGTATTGCCTGATACCTGGTGTCATCCATCTGTAGGCTCCCAATCGTGTGACTGTGTCTGTGTCTCTGAGCGCTGTCTCGGATCTAGTCATTGGCGACGACGCCAGTTATCAGGAATGAAGAAAAGTACGAACCAAAGGGACTGTAGGGACGTAGGGTACTGTAGTGGTACTGTCCTGTCCTGGTAGTGAAACGAAACGCGTAGAGGTTCGACGTCGAAGGACAATGGGACGCGGAAGGGACTTCATTTTGGCCAGGGCAGTGGGCTCGGTGGGCTCAGTGGAATTTTCTTAGAACTTTACATACACTCTAGATCCCTGTTTCGGCGGACAGTAATGACTATAGGGAATGAACAGAAGTTTGAAAAAAAAAAGGTGTCGTTTCTCCAAGTCAGATGAGCACCGCCGCGGCCCTGGTGCTGCCCACGCCGACGCCGCGCGGTGGCAGACCAAAACCATAACTAGGTCAGCACTTCCGTCCATGTCAACACAAATGCCTTCTCGTTGCCTTCATCTACCCGATGAAGTGCTTGTTGAAATCCTCTCCTCTCTCTGTCCCCGGGACATAGCAGCGTGTCAGCGCGCTTGCCGACAACTCAACGACATCGTTGTTTGCTCTCAATTCCTGCAGTATCTTATCCGAGTCGGGAGGTCTGGCCTGCACGATCCTATGCTTCCCGGGTACACAATTCCTCAGCGCATCGAGGCCCTGGAGAGATGGGAAGCTTCTTGGAGGAACCTCGAGGCCCAGAGTTCATTCCAAGTCAGACGCATGGTCGCCTGCGAATTGGCGGGTGGACGTTGTTCTGAATACATAATTCACGACGACTTCCTGATAGCGACGTCTGGTTATGTGTATGACCTCAACCCAGGGTATGGATACGTCGACCTGCGTGTATCCCAACCAGAACGGGAAACGGATCCCTGGATCAAGATAATAATGGATACTTGGTCTGGGAAACGTTATATACTCCGGTTTTTTCCAGAGCAAGACCTTGTTGTCGCCACCTTGTGAGCACGAGGATTTTCACAAGCCCAACGCGCTACTGCAGTACTATGGCTGATAAACGTTGAATTTGTCCAGTTGGTCGACGGATAACTCGCGTTCGACGCTTATCGAGTTACACGGGTTCAGTTTCTCTCGAGGGACGCCGCATCCCCGATTCGTCAGTGCGACCATAACGACAACAAAGACACCAGTATTCGTAAAAGTTACGATCGTTGGTAATCATACTATCCTTGATGTCCGTTCGGGGAAATCGCAGGGACTATTTCTCCACTCTTGGAAAGACGGACGTGTGTCTCAGGTTCGTAATTATTTTCCATGACCACAGACTCACGCAGTAGCTCTCTGGTGTTTTCCCTGTAGTTGCGCGACGCGCCCAACCACACCTGGTCGGTGCCCTGTGCAACGCTTTCTTATGACACGATTGCCCTCGTTGAGAATTATACCGCAACGCTTGAAATATGCCGAATTGTCGAAGAACCGGAGAGTGGTACACCATTGCTGCGCACACTCGCCCGCCTTGGATTGCCGCCTCTCGCATCGGGGATGCACATTTTGTTTTCCAACTGCTTCCTGGAACAAATGCCTGTCTACTCTGAGGCACCTTCCTTCGTGGTTGAGGGCCCAGGTCGTCCTCCGAGACGTCATCCGTTCCACAACTCGCCTGAAGAGAGGATTGTCACCTTTTCCATCAAGCTTGAAGACCCCCTTGACTTTGACCCCCTTGCGGACCGATTTTTCACTATCGTGACCCACGTCCGCACATTGATAGCACATGTGACCACGACCCTACCTGAGGTGGACCTTATCCCATGGAAGGACTGGGGCCCTTCCGGCACGGTATGTTTCGAACGAGACATCGCCGCCCCGTTTGGGGCCTGCGTGGGAGAGCGATTGGCGACAATCTCGGGCGGGTCGCTCACTTTACTTGACTTCAATTCCATGAGGGTACGAAACACCATTCAAAAGGTTGACCATCCATCACGGGATGTGGTGCATTCGGTAGTCAAGGACAGAGTCGTAATCCCGAGAGGACAACTATTCGGGATAGACGTTGTGTCGGAACTGCCACACATATCCGTCTCATTGCCAGTGCCCGTTAATTGGGTTCGTCTCAGTAATCATAGTGAAGGACTTGCTGCTTTCTCGAAGGATGTCCGTGGGCGAACGTTTTCCCTTCCCTGTAGCTCTGGGAACTGATTATTGCCAAACTGCCAGGACCAAGGAGCTTATCTCAACATTTACACAACACGATAGAAAGATCTCCACCGGGCGCCACCCTGGCTGCGTCTGGCCCTTGATTCAGTGGCTCTGGTGAGTCCCAGGATAGTAGGGACCTTTTACATGTCTGTGAAAGCTCGGATTCAGTATGATTTCGTTCAGCTTGCACAGCGGAAGTATCACTTTGGGATCCATGGCACGATATTTTCTGTAGGTGGGTGGACACTGGAGGTGGTTCTCTGTTGGCATCTCGGGGCGCAGGACGTCGTGTTGTCATACAGCTGAGCGTGCTGGCTTGTAAAATGATTTTGACTGCCATTTATACTGTTACCTCGTTTCTGTCCGATGGACGCGATGTATTAAAAGAAAAGAGAGGGAGCGACGAATCGGGTCGAGGGAATTAGCGAATGCTTCGGGATACAGTAGGTCGCGCGAGTTGAGGTTGCCAGGAAGCGCACTGGCCACCCTTGAAGCTTGAAGCCCAGTGAAAAGTCGATCGAGCCGGATCAGGCGAAAATGAGCGAAATCAGCCTCACTGTAAATGGCTTGATTAAGCTCAGTCTCACTCAAGATATCGGAACAATATCCAGCTCATTCAAGCCATTTCGATGCCAAAAAACATGGTTTTCATTTTCGCTCGATTACAATTACTACGCATTTATTCCGTTTTCCCTCCTTCTGTTCCCACGTTCCCCCGTTCCCGCATCCCCCGTTCCCGCATCCCCGTCTCCATTGCTCCTAGTACTGGTGTACCTTCCATGGAATATAGCTGTGGCCTGCTTCGTGGCTACGTGGTGTAAATAAGAACTCTAAGTGTTATGAGCACAGTTGTCAACTGAAAACAGACAAGACATACTGAAGTTTACTGCACACACACACCTCTCCCGGGCCTGCCACACACGCTTCTCCCACCTTCTCCATAACACGTGCCATCGCAGCACAGACCCACTGCATGCATGGCTCGAGTCCTCAGGCTTGCCCTTGCCCTTGCACCGTGCCTGGAGGCCGTCGGCCAGAGCACATTCTCCGGCCCAGGCGAGGTGGGCGTGGGTGCTGGCCATCCTTGGAAGTGGAAGGGTCCATTGGTGGGTGGCATGTCGGGGTTACTGTGTTTGGTAGCGGGATAGGGTTAGTGAAGGAGGGAGATGGAGGTAATGTGAAAGACACACTATATGGATGTCGTGTTTGCCAGTGGCCTAGAGGGCTTGACCGGCATCGATGGGTTCCCGGGCTGGTGAGGGGAGGGGCCCGAGGGGGAGGGGGCACGTGGCGGCAAGGCGGGGAGGCAGCAGGCAGTGGAGGAAAGGGAAGAGAGGAAACAGCGCGCATACATTAGCATGAGAAGATGGATGTAAAGGAAGGAAAATATATTGGTTGATTTAGAAGACAAAGACCCGAAGTAAAGTACTAAAGTTGACCAAGTTCGACATCCACATAACCACATATCAACATCATTGACGTCCATCATTGACATAGTTGATTGAAGTCAGTGGTTTGAACCATCGACCTTGCCATCGATCGACCAACGACCGACCTCAATTTGGCTCGATTGGTCTTATTTGGCTCGAATCTACTTGATCCGGCTCGGTCGACTTTTCACTGGGCTTGAAGCTTGAAAAGTGACGCAGTCCGGACATCGTTGAGTTCTGCCCTACCAAACTGCCTTTGGCTGTTCAACAAAAAAACAGGTAGTGGCATCATACCGAGAGAGCATACACAACCGGAGGTATATTCGTTTTTGAAGCCGTTGTACAAGCTATGCGAAACCTATCTAGATCTTCCCTACCTTCCCGGTTGTGAACTGCCGTCGTTTCTCCTCGTAGACCTTGAGTTCGACATGGGTGGTACATGATTCCGAATGCGAATGCGAAACGACGGGGTGGGTTCAGTTCTCAACGGCCCCCGGGCCAACGGAAATATTCCAAGTCATTTCCGTCTCTTCGCTGCCATGATCCTGTGGTTCGTAGCACGACACATCACGAGCTTTTCGGTGGCAATACAGTGGTGAAAAGGTGGATACGAAGTGAGAGTACGGAATTTGAAGACGGGAGGCGATGTTAGTGGCGAAGGAGCTCCAGCTGCGCAGGTCCCTCAAGGCCGGTGCCTACTTACAACTCTATCCACATGACACTTAGCAGTCGCCAGGCCAGTCGCATAACACGTACCAAGATACTCGGAAGCTCCCTGCCAAGTGCCCGTATTGCCTGATACCTGGTGTCATCCATCGGGCTCCCAGTCGTGTCTGTCACAGTGTCTCCGAGCGCTGTCTCGGATCTAGTCACTGCAGTGGCGACAACGCCAGCTATCAGGAATGAAGAAAAGTACGAACCAAAGGGACTGTAGGGGTGTAGGGTACTGTAGTGGTACTGTCCTGTCCTGGCAGTGAAACGAAACGCGTAAAGGTTCAACGTTCAACGTTGAAGGAGAATGCGACGCGGAAGGGGCTTCATTTTGGCCAGAGCACTGAGGGCAGAGTAGGCTCGGGCTCAGTGAAATTTTCTTAAAACTTTACATACACTGTGGATCCCTGTTTCTGCGAACAAGTACAGTAATGCCTGTAGGGAAAAAAAAACAGAGGATAGTTCATTCATGGTTTTCGTTTCTCCGAGTCGGATGAGCGCCGCCTGGTGTTGCCCACGCCGACGCCGTGCGGTGGCAGACCACAACCGCAACTAGGTCAGCATCAGCACTTCCGCCCATGTCAACACAAATAGTTTCTCGTTGCCTTCATCTACCCGATGAAGTGCTTGTTGAAATCCTCTCCTATATCTGTCCCCGGGACATAGCAGCGTGTCAGCTCGCTTGCCGACAACTCAACCACGTCGTTGTTTGCTCTCAATTCCTGCAGTATCTTATCCGAGTCGGGAGGTCTGGCCTGTACGATCCTATGCTTCCCGGATACACCATTCCTCAGCGAGTCGAGGCCCTGGAGGCATGGGAAGCTTCTTGGAGGAACCTCGAGGCCCAGAGTTCGTTCCAAGTCAAGCGCATTGTCGGCTGCGAATTGGCGGGTAGTCCTTGCCAGTGTTCTAAATACATAATTCGCGACGACTTCCTGATAGCGACGCCTATATCTGGCCGCGACCCAGGGTACTCATACATAGATCTGCGTGTATCGCAACCAGGGGGGGAAACGGTTCCCTGGACCAGGATAATAAAGGATAAATTGTCCAGGAAACATTCTACATCCCAGTTTTTTCCGGAGCAAGACCTTGTCGTGATCACCTTGTGAGTATGATGATTTTTCACAAGCCCAACACGCTACCATGCTACCATGGCTGATAAACGTTGAACTTTACCCAGTTGGTCGACGGATAACTCGCCTTCGAGGCTCATCGAGATTCAGTCACACGGGTTCAGTTTCTCTCGAGGGACGCCGCATCCCCGATTCGCCAGTGCGACCATAACGACAACGCAGGTACCTACATCCGTAGATGTTACGATCGTCGGTAATCACGCTATCCTCAATATCCTTTCAACGACGTCACGGAGAGTACTTCTCCACTCTTTGAATGACGGACGTGTGTCTCAGGTTCGGAACTCTGGTTATCATGACCATCGATTCGCACTGTAACTCTCCGGCGTTTCCCCTGTAGTTGCACGACGCGCCCTCAGCTTTCTCGTGGTGCTGTGCAGTGCTCTCTCATGACATGATCGCCCTCGTCAAGGGTCACACCGAAACGCTCGAAGTATGCCGAATCGTCCAAGATAGTGAGACATCATCGCTGCGCACTCTCGTCCACCTGGGGTTGCCGCCTCTCGCATCGCAGGCGCACTTCTGGCGTTCCTACTGTATCCAGGCACAAATGCCTGTCGATGCATCTTCCTTCGTGGTTGAGGGTCGTCCTCCCAGACGTCATCCGTTCCATAACTCGCCTGAAGAGGGGACTGTCGCCATCGTCCTTGCCACCAGGGACCCCATTTTGATTCGAGCATTCACTATCGTGACCCACCTCCGCACATTGGTAGCACATGCGACAACGACACTTCTGGAGGTGAACTTTATTCCATGGGAGGACTGGGGCCCTTCTGGCACGGCATGTTTCGAACGACCTATTGACTCCCTGCATGAAGTCTTCGTGGGAGAACGATTGGCGATGATCTCGGGCGGGTCCCTTTCTTTATTTGACTTCAATTCCATGAGAGTACAGAATGCCATCCGAAAGGTTGGCCGTCCATCACAGAATGCAGTGCATTCGGTGGTCAAGGACAGAGTCGTAATCCCTAGCGGAGAGACATTCGAGACAAACGTCGTGTCGGAACTGCCATACATATCCGTCGTAATCCCAAAGCCCTTTAACTGGAAGGATCTCTGTAATTATGAAGAGGGACTCGCTGGTTTCTCGAAGGATATCCGTGGCGAGGTCCGTGGGCAACCTTTTTCCCTTCCCTGTAGCTCTGGGAATTGATTATCGACAAAACTGACAGGCCCAGGACCATGTCAATATTTACACAACACGATAGAATGATCTCCACCAGGCACCACCTTGGCTGCGTCTGGCCCTTGATTCAGTAGCTCTGGTGAGCCCCGGGCTGGTAGTAATCTAGTAATCTTTTACGCGTTTGTGCAAGCTCGGATTCAGTTACTGCCACATAATCAGCGGACACCATATAATTTCGTTCATCTTGCACGGCGGAAGTATCACTGAGATACCTGCCATGATATTTTCTGTAGGTGGGTGGACACTGGAGGTGGTTCTCTCTTAGCATCTCGGTATGCGAGACTTTGTATTATCATAAAGCTAAGCATGTTGCCATCAAACGTTTCTGGCCGACGGGTGCAATGGATTGAAAGCAAAGCAAAGGAACAACTAAATCGGGGCGAGGGGATAAGTAATCAATAAGCGTTCGCTCTGGGGTAGATCGTGCAAGTGAAGATTGCCAGGAAGTGCACTGGCTACCCTAGAAAAGTGGCGCCGTCCGCTCATCGTTGAGTTCTGCCCTACCAAACTGCCTTTGGCTGTTCAAAAAAAAACGAAAAACCGGTAGTGCTATCATACCGAGAGAGCACACAACAACCGAATGTATATTCATTCTTGAAGCCGTGTAACAAGCTATGCGGAACCTATCTAGAGCTTTCCTGCCTTCCGGTTGTGAACTGCAGACGGTTCTCCTCGTTTAGACCTTGAGTTCGAGATGGGCAGTATGTGATTCCGAATGCGAATGCGAAAGGAAGGGGTGGGTTCTCAACTGAATGGTTCCGATGGAAATACTCAAATTCATTTCCGTATCTTTGCTGCGATGATCCGATGGATCGTACCACGAGAAGTGGTACAATCACGAGCTGCCCTGTGGCAGAAAAGGTGGATACGAAGTGAGAGCTCGGAACTTGAAGGCGGGAGGCTACTAGAACAACTGCGCAGGTCCCTCAAGGCTGGTGCCTACAACTCAATCCACATGACACTTAGTAGTCGTCAGGCCAGTGGCATTAAACATACCAAGATGCTGGAAAGCTCGCTGCCAAGTGCCAGTATTCCCTGATAACCTGGTGTCATCCATCTGTAGGCTCCCAGTCGTGGCCGTGCATCCGAGCACTATCTCGGATCTAGTCATTGGCTGCGACACCGGTTATCAGAATTGAAGAAAGGTGCGAACCAAAGGGACTGTATGGATGTAGGATACTGTATCGTACTGACAGTGAAACGAAACGCATGAAGCTTCGACGTCGACGGACTATGCGGGTCGGTTGTGGACGCGGAAGGGACTTCATTTGATCAGGACAGTGGAGTCGGACTCAGTGGAATTTTCTGAAAACTTAAAACGCGAACGGTAATGACTGTAGGAAAACAGGGAGGTACAGTACACTTGCTCATAATGCATAACGTAATAATGCATAAATCCAATAATGCATAGGTTTTTCCATCTCCCATCATGGTTCCCACTGTAAATACCAAAAAAATGCATATTGCATAATGCATAGACTTATGAACCAATTATGCATTATTGGGGGGGGGGTATTAGTGAGTATTAAGGGTGGAGTTGCACCAAGAGGCAAGCCAAACATCACTAAGTCATCTAAAAACCGGCCCTAAGCTCTAAGCGAGGTTGAATGACTGACATCTGACATCCGTATGTCGTATGTAAGGCCCTGAAGGGCAAACCCCGAGATAAGCCTGTATTGCAGAGACCATTGAAGCCCCACAATCGCATTTTTTGCCTGGCACCTTCAATCGATGACATCCTTGATCCCATCAAGAGACAACAAGAGGAAACTGAGACAGATGGGTTGCTGATGTGGTGCGAAGAGAAATTGCAGTGGCAAATGGAGAGATTGTCGAGATCGTGACAATGAAGACAACGACGAGGACAACAACGCACCTTGCCGTGCTGATCTCATCAAGCTTTGTCAGCAGCTCCAGCTTGCTGATGCGGTGATCCCCAGTTCTCCCTCGAATTGCAATTGTCACACCAACTCTTTAAGTTCTGTGCTATTTTACAAAAGGAAGAACTACATAACACTACTCAAAACTTCTCTAGATAGTTACATCCTATCAACTGTGTCTAATTGCTGTGATCAGTGGTCCGCTTTTTTGTCACGCTTTGAGGGGGTGTCACAGACTCACAGCATGTCACAAAGTGTGACAGAACTGGTATCGCATAAATCCCATAATGCATAGGGATTTGACGGCCCCAATCGTATGCATTATGAGCAAGTGTACTGTAGTTCGATTCATGGAGTTCGAAAAAATTAACATTCGTTTTCGTTTCTCGGATGCAGTGAGCGCCGCCAAAGTGCGCCGCCCCGGTGGGCCGGTGTTGCGCCGGCGTACCGAGTGGTGGCAGACAGTTGGCAGACCACAAACCACAACAAGGTCAGCACTTCCGCGGTTCCGCCCCCATGTCAACACAAATGCTTTCTCGTCTACCTGGTGAACTGCTTGTTGAAATCCTTTCCAATCTCTGTCCTCGGGACATAGCAGCATGTCAGCGCTCTTGCCGACAGCTCAACGATATCGTCGTTTGCTCTCAATTCCTGCAGTATCTTCTCCGAGTTGGGAGGTCTGGCCTGTACGACCCTATGCTTCCCGGATACACCATTTCTCGGCGCATCGAGGCCCTGGAAAGATGGGAAGCTGCTGAGGAACCTCGAGGCCCGGGGTTCGTGCCAAGTCAAGCGCATTGTCTTCTGCGAACTACCGGGAGAACCTTGTTCTACATACATAATTCGCGACGACTTCCTGATAGCGACGTTTCAATTTGACATTAACTCAGGGTACGGATACATAGATCTGCGTGAATTCCAACCAGGAGGGGAAACGGATCCCTGGACCAGGGTAATAAATGACAATTGGTCTCGGAAACGTTCTAGATTCCATTTTTTTCCGGAGCAAGACCTTGTCGTGGCCACCTTGTGAGTACGAGGGTTTTCCACAAGGCCAACACAGCGGTACCATGGCTGATAAACGTTGAATTTGTCCAGTTGGTCGATGAATAACTTGCTTGTCGAGTTACACGGGTTCAGTTTCTCTCGAGGGTCACCACATCCCCGATTTGTCAGTGCGACCATAGCGACAACGGAGGTACCTGGGTCCGTAGATGTTACGATCGTTGGTGATCACACTATCCTTAATGTCGTTTCAAGGACGACAATGAGCCTATTTCTCCACTCTTGGAAAGACGGACGTGTGTCTCAGGTTCGTAATTCTGGTTGTCATGACCACCGACTCTCCGGTGCTTCGCCTGTAGTTGCGCCACCCGTCCAAACGAGCCTGGTGGTGGTGCTGTGCAGTGCTCTCTCATGACACATTTGCCCTCGTCGAGAATGATAGCGCAACGCTCGAAGTATGCCGAATCGAAGAACCGGACAGTGACACACCATCGCTGCGCACTCTCGTCCACCTTGGATTGCCGCCTCTCGCATCGTGGGCGCGCATCTCGTCTTCCTACTGCATCTCGGAACAAATGCCTGTCTACTCTGGTGCACCTTCCTTCGTGGTTGAGGGTCGGCCTCCCAGACGTCATCCGTTCCACAGCTCGCCTGAAGAGAGGATTATTGCCATCGCCTTTCGCGTCAAGCCTTACGACGACATTGGGACTCGAGCTTTCGCTATCGTGACTCACCTTCGCACATTGGTAGCACATGCGACAACGACGCTACCTCAGGGGAACTTTATCCCATGGAAGGACTGGGGCCCTTCCGGCGCGGCATGTTTCGAACGACACACTGCCTCTCTGTCTGACCTGTCTGACGCCTGCGTGGTGGGAGAGCGATTGGCGACGCTCTCGCCCGGGGAGCTTTCTATATTTGACTTCAATCCCACGAGGGTACAAAATACCATCCGAAAGGCTGGCCACCCGTCACAGGATGCAGTATATTCGGTGGTCAAGGACAGAGTCTTAATTCCGAGAGAAGAACTGTTCAAGATAGACGTTGTGTCGGAACTGCCATACGTATCGGTCACAGTGCCAAGGCCCTCTCACTGGTGGCGCATCCATAATTATGAAGAGGTACTCGCTGGTTCCTCTGTCTCGGTAGATGTCCGTGGGCGACTTTTCCCCTTATTTGTAGCCCTCGGAATTGATTGTTACCAAACGGACAGGATCAACGATATGAATTCAACATTTACACCGCATGATAAAATGATCTCCACCGGGAGTCACCCTCGCTGCGTCCGACTCTTGATCCAGTGGCTCCGGTGAGCCCCAGGCTGGTAGGAATCTTTTACACGCTTGTGCAAGCTCGGATTCAGTTGCTGCCACATTATTTTCTGTAGGTGGGCGGACACTGGGAGTGGCTGGGCGTTGTGGTATCATACAGCTGAGCGTGCTGCCTACTAAATGACTTTGACTGCCATTAAGTTGTTACCTGCGTTTCTGACCGATGGACGCGATGCATTGGAAGAAAAGAGAGGGAGCGACGAATCGGGTCGAGGGGATGAGCGAAGGCTTCGGGATAGGTCGCGCGAGTTGAGGTTGCAAGGAAGCGCACTGGCTACCCTTGAAGCTTGAAAAGTGACGCAATCCGGACATCGTCGAGTTCTGCGTTACCAAACTGCCTTTGGCTGTTCAACAAAAAAACAGGTAGTGGCATCATACCGAGAGAGCACACAACGACCGGAGGTATATTCGTTTTTGAAGCTGTTTTACAAGCTATGCAAAACCTATCTAGATCTTCCCTACCTTCCCGGTTGTGAACTGCCGTCGGTTCTCCTCGTAGACCTTGAGTTCGACATGGGCAATACATGATTCCGAATGCGAATGCGAAAGGACGGGGTGGGTTCTCAACGATCTAAACGGCCCCGGGCCAACGGAAATATTCAATGTCATTTCCGTATCTTCGCTGCGATGATCCGATGGATCGTAGCACGACACATCACGAGCTTTTCGGTGGCAATACAGTGGCGAAAAGGTGGATACGAAGTGAGAGTGCGGAATTTGAAGACGGGAGGCGATGTTAGTGACGAAGGAGCTCCAGCTGCGCAGGTCCCTCAAGGCCGGTGCCATCAACTCTATCCACATGACGCTTAGCAGTCGCGAGGCCAGTAGCATAAAACGTACCAAGATACTTGGAAGCTCAGTACCCGTATTGCCTGATACCTGGCGTCATCCATCTGTAGGCTCCCAATCGCCTGACTCGTGTCCGTGTCTCCGAGCGCTGTCTCGGATCTAGTCATTGGCGACGACGCCAGTTATCAGGAATGAAGAAAAGTACGAACCAAAGGGACTGTAGGGACGTAGGGTACTGTAGTGGTACTGTCCTGTCCTGGCAGTGAAACGAAACGCGTAAAGGTTCGACATCGAAGGACAATGGGACGCGGAAGGGACTTCATTTTGGCCAGGGCAGGGGGCTCGGCGGGCTCAGTGGAATTTTCTTAGGACTTTACACACACTCTAGATCCCTGTTTCGGCGAACAGTAATGACTGTAGGGAATAAACAGAGGATACTTCGATTCATATGGTGTTTGAAAAAAAAAAGGGTTTCGTTTCTCCGAGTCAGATGAGCACCGCCTGGTGCTGACCACGCCGACGCCGCGCACCGTGGCAGACCACAACCACAACTAGGTCAGCATCAGCACTTCCGCCCATGTCAACACAAATAGTTTCTCGTTGCCTTTATCTACCCGATGAAGTGCTTGTTGGAATCCTCTCCTATCTCTGTCCCCGGGACATAGCAGCGTGTCAGCGCGCTTGCCGACAACTCAACCACATCGTTGTTTGCTCTCAATTCCTGCAGTATCTTATCCGAGTCGGGAGGTCTGGCCTGTACGATCCTATGCTCCCCGGATACACCATTCCTCAGCGAGTCGAGGCCCTGGAGAGATGGGAAGCTTCTTGGAGGAACCTCGAGGCCCAGAGTTCGTTCCAAGTCAAGCGCATTGTCGGCTGCGAATTGGCGGGTAGACGTTGTTCTACATACATAATTCGCGACGACTTCCTGATAGCGACACATGGTTCTATATATACCCTCAACCAAGGGTACGGATATGTCGATCTGCGTGTATTCCAACCAGGAGGGGAAACGGATCCCTGGACCAGGATAATAATGGATAATTGGCCTGGGATGCATTCTAAATTCAAGTTTTTTCCAGAGCAAGACCTTGTTGTGGTCGTCTTGTGAGTACGAGGATTTTTCGCGAGCCTAACGCACTACTACTGTGCTATTGCTGATAAATGTTGAATTTGTCCAGTTGGTCGTCCAGTTGGTCGATAAATAACTCGCCTTCGAGGCTGATCGAGCTACACGGGTTCAGTTTTTCTCGAGGGACACCGGATCCCCGATTCGTCAGTGCCACCATAACGACAACAAAGCAACCGGTATTCATAAATGTTACGATCGTTGGTAATCATACTATCCTTAATGTCCGTTCGGGAGACTCGCAGGGACTATTTCTCCACTCCTGGAAAGACGGACGTGTGTCTCAGGTTCGTAATTCATTTTCATGACCACAGACTCGCACAGTAGCTTTCTGGTGTTTTCCCTGTAGTCACACGGCGCGCCAAACCACAACTGGTCGGTGCAGTGTGCACCGCTCTCTTATGACACGATTGCCCTCGTCGAGAATTATACCGGGACGCTCGAAATATGCCGAATCGTCCAAGAACCGGAGAGTGACACACCATCGCTGCGCACACTCGCCCGCCTTGGATTGCCGCCTTTCGCATCGGGGATAAACGTTGTGTTTTCCTACAGCTTCCCAGAACAAATGCCTGTCTACTCTGAGGCACCTTCCTTCGTGGTTGAGGGCCGGCCTGCCAGACGTCATCCGTTCCACAACTCGCCTGAAGAGAGGATTGTCGTCTTTTCCATCCACCTTGAAGACCCCCTTGACCTTGACCCACTTGCGGATCGATATTTCTCTATCGTGACCCACGTCCGCACATTGATAGCACATGTGACAACGACCCTACCTGAGGTGAACCTTATCCCATGGAAGGACTGGGGCCCTTCCGGCACGGCATGTTTCGAACGAAACATCTACGTCGCCGCACCGTATGGCGCATGCATGGGAGAGCGATTGGCGATGATCTCAGGCGGGTCGCTTACTTTACTTGACTTCAATTCCATGAGGGTACAAAACACCATCCGAAAGGTTGACCATCCATCACGGGATGCGGTGCATTCGGTAGTCAAGGACAGAGCCGTAATCCCGAGAGGACAACTATTCAGGGTAGACGTTGTGTCGGAACTGCCATACATATCCGCTTTAATACCAGCGCCCGTTAACTGGGCTCATCTCAGTAATCATAGTGAAGGACTTGCTGCTTTCTCGAAGGATGTCCGTGGGCAAACGTTTTCCCTTCCCTGTAGCTCTGGGAACTGATTATTGCCAAACTGCCAGGACCAAGGAGCTTGTCTCGACATTTGCACAACACAATAGGATGATCTTCGCCGGGCACCACCCTGGCTGCGTCTGGCCCTTGATTCAGTGGTTCCGGTGACCAGGCTGGTAGGGATCTCTTACACGTTTGTGAAAGCTCGAGTTCAGTTGCTGCCAAATAATTAGTGGACACCAGATGATTTCGTTCATCTTTCACAGCGGAAGTGTCACCTTGGGATCCATGACACAATATTTTCTGTAGGTGGGTGGACACTGGAGGTGGTTCTCTGTTGGCATCTCGGTGTGCAGGACGTTGTGTTGCCATACAGCTGAGCGTGCTGCCTTGTAAAATGATAATTTCGACTGCAATTAAACGTCTCCGGTCGGCGGATGCAATGTATTGAAAGCAAAGAGAGAGAAAATAACTGATCGGGGCAAAGGGGATGAGCGTTTGCTCAGGGGTGGATCGTGCCAGTGAAGGTTGCCCGGAGGTGCGTTGGCTTACCCGAGAAAAGTGACGCCGGCCGCTCAGCGCTCAGCGCTCATCGTTGGGTTGTTGTGTGTGTTATCTCGGCATGATGGGCACTACCGGTGTTTTGTTGAACAACCAAAGGCAGTTTGGTAAAGCAGAACCGGATTTACATTCATTCTTGAAGCTGTTTTTACAGGCTATGCGAAACTCATCTAGATCTTCCCTGCCTACCCGGTGGTGAACTGCAGTCGGTTCTCCTAGTTCAACGTGGGCATACAGTACGCGATTCCGAATTCGAACGCGAAAGGAAGGGGTTGGTTCTCAACGGTCTCAACGGAAATACTCACAGTCATTCCCGTATCTTTGCTGCGATGATCCGATGGATCGTAGCACGACACATCACGAGCTTTTCGGTGGCAATACAGTGGCGAAAAGGTGGATACGAAGTGAGAGTGCGGAATTTGAAGACGGGAGGCGATGTTAGTGACGAAGGAGCTCCAGCTGCGCAGGTCCCTCAAGGCTGGTGCCTACAACTCTATCCACATGACGCTTAGCAGTCGCCAGGCCAGTAGCATAAAACGTACCAAGATACTTGGAAGCTCCCTGCCAAGTGCCCGTTTTGCCTGCCCGTTTTGCCTGCCCGTTTTGCCTGCCCGTTTTGCCTGATACCTGGTGCCATCCATCTGTAGGCTCCCAGTCGTGCGACTCGTGTCTGTGTATCCGAGCGGTGTCTCGGAACTAGTCATTGGTGACGACGCCAGTTATTAGGAATGAAGAAAAGTACGAACCAAAGGGACTGTAGGGACGTAGGGTACTGTAGTGGTACTGTCCTGTCCTGGCAGTGAAACGAAACGCGTAAAGGTTCGACAATTGCGACGCGGAAGGGACTTCACTTTGGCCAGGGCAAGGTGGGCTCGGGCTCAGTGAAATTTTCTTAAAACTTTACATACACTCTAGATCCCTGTTTCTGCGAACAGTAATGACTAGGGAAAAAACAGAGGGTAGTTTGATTCATGGAGTTCGAAAAAACATTCGTTTCCGTTTCTCCGAGTCGGATGAGCGCCGCACCAAGGCCGCCACTCGGCCGCCGGGCGTTGCACTCTGTTGCACTGGTGTTGCCCACGCGACAGCCACAACTAGGTCAGCACTTCCACCCATGTCAACACAAATGCCTTCTCGTTGCCTTCATCTACCTGATGAAGTGCTTGTTGAAGTCCTCTCCTATCTCTGTCCCCGGGACATAGCAGCGTGTCAGCGCGCTTGCCGACAACTCAACCACATCGTTGTTTGCTCTCGATTCCTGCAGTATCTTATCCGAGTCGGGAGGTCTGGCCTGTCCGATCCTATGCTTCCCGGGTACACCATTCCTCAGCGCATCGAGGCCCTGGAGAGATGGGAAGCTGCTTGGAGGAACCTCGAGGCCCAGAATTCGTACCAAGTCAGGCGCATTGTCGGCTGCAAATTGGCGGGTGGACGTTGCTCTGAATACATAATTCACGACGACTTCCTCATAGCGACGTCTGGTTATTTATTTGACCCCAACCCAGGGTACGGATACGTCGATCTGCGCGTATCCCAACCAGAAGGGGAAACGGATCCCTGGACCAGGATAATAATGGATAATTGGTCTGGGAAATGTTATCTATTCCGGTTTTTTCCAGCGCAAGACCTTGTTGTGGTCATCTTGTGAGTAGGAGGATTTTCCACAAGCTACTGCGGTACTTTGGCTGATAAACGTTGAATATATGCAGTTGGTTAACGGATAACTTGCATTCAACTCTTATCGAGTTACACGGGTTCAGTTTCTCTCGAGGCACACCGGATCCCCGATTTGTCAGTGCGACCATAACGATAACACAGGTAGCGCGACCCACGGATGTTACACTCGTCGGTAATCACAGTATCCTCAATGTCTCTTCGGAGAAGTTTCAGAGACTATTTCTCCACTCTCGGAAAGACGGACGTGTGTCTCAGGTTCGTAATTTCGGTTTTCAAGACCACTGACTCGCACAGTAACTCTACTGTGTTTTCCCTGCAGTTGCGCGGCGCGCCCCGACAATCGTGGTCGGCGCGCTGTGCAGCGCTCTCTTATGACACGATTGCCCTCGTCGAGAATTATACCGGGACGCTCGAAATATGCCGAATTGTCGAAGAACCGGAGACTGACACGCCATCGCTGCGCACACTCGCCCGCCTTGGATTGCTGCCTCTCGCATCGGGGGTGCACATTGCGTATTCCTTCTGCTTCCCGGAACAAATGCCTGTCTACTCTGAGTCACCTTCCTTCGTGGTTGAGGGCGTCGAGGGCCGGCCTGCTAGACGTCATCCGTTCCACAGCTCGCCTGAAGAGAGGATTGTAGCCTTTTTAATCAAGCTTGGAGACGGCCTTCAGAGCCGACCTTTCACTATCGTGACCCACGTCCGTACATTGATAGCACATGCGACAACGACACTACCTGAGGTGGACATTATCCCATGGGAGGACTGGGGCCCTTCTGGCGCTGCATGTTTCGAACAACGCATTATCCCCGACTCTGACGCCTGCGTGGGAGAGCGATTGGCGACGATCTCGGGTGGGACGCTCACTTTACTTGACTTCAATTTCATGAGGGTAAAAAACACCATCCGAAAGGTTGGCCATCCATCACGGGATGCGGTGTATTCGGTAGTCAGGGACAGAATCGTAATCCCGAGAGGACATCTATTCGAGAAAGACGTGGTGTCGGAACTACCACATATATCCGCCTCGATGCCAGTGCCCTTTAACTGGGTTGGTCTCCGTAATCATAATGAGGGACTTGGTTGTTTCTCGAAGGATGTCCGTGGGCAGACGTTTTCCCTTCCCTTCAGCGCTGGGAGCTGATTATTGCCAAACTGCCAGAACCGCGGAACTTATCTCAACATTTACACAACACGATAGAAAGATCTCCACCGGGCGCCACCCTAGCTGCGTCTGGCCCTTTATTCAGTGGCTCCGGTGAGTCCCAGGATAGTAGGGACCTTTTACACGTTTGTGAAAGCTCGGATTTGGTATGATTTCGTTCATCTTGCACAGCGGAAGCATCACTTTGGGATCCAGGGCACGATATTTCTTTCAGGTGCGTGGACACTGGAGGTGGTTCTCTGTTGGCATCTCGGGGCGCAGGGCGTTGTGTTGTCATACAGCTGAGCGTGCCGCCTTGTAAATGATTTTGACTGCCATTATACTGTTACTTGCGTCTCTGGCCGACGGATGCAATGCATCGAAAGCAAAGAGAGGGAACAACTAATCGGGGCGATCGGGATAAGCGTTTTCTCCGGGGTAGATCATGCAAGTGAAGGTCGCCAGGGAGGTGCGCTGGCTTACCCTGGAAAAGTGAGGCCGCCCGCTCATCGTTGAGTTCTGCCCTACCAAACTGCCTTTGGTTGTTCAACAAAAAAAACCGGTAGCGCGAGAAACACACAAGAACCGGATGTATGTTCATTCTTGAAGCCATTTTTACAAGCTATGCGAAAACTATCTAGATCTTCCTGCCTTCCCGGTTGTGAACTGCAGTCGGTTCTCCTCGTTTAGATCTTGTTCAACATGGGTACACAGTCCGGGATCCCAAATGCGAATGCGACAAGGAAGGGGTTGGTTCCCAACAGTCCCGACGGAAATACTCACAGTCATTTCCGTATCTTTGCTGGAATGATCCGATGGATCGTGGCACGGGAAGTGGCACATCACGAGCTGCTGACCGGTGGTAATACAGTGCAGTGGCGCAATGGTGAGTACGATGTGAGAGTGCGGAACGAAGGAGTTCCAGCTGCCAGCGCGCAGGTCCCTCAATGCTGGTGCCTACAACGCTATCCACATGATACTTTGAAGTCGCCAGGGCAGTGACATAAAACGTACCGAGATACTTGGAAACTCGCTGCCAAGCGCCAGTCTTGCCTTGTGTCATCCATGTGTAGGCTCCCATCCGGGCGCTGTCTCGAATCTATTCATTGGATGCTGCGCCGGTTATTCGGAAGGAAGAACGGCGCGAACGAATGGGACTGTAGGGATGTAGGGTACTGTCCTGTCTTTGCAGTGAAACGAAACGCGTGAAGGTTCGACGTCGAAGGGCGAAGTTAAAAGTGATTTCATTTGGCCAGCTCACTGAGGTCACTGGCAGTGGGCTCGGGCTCAGCCAGAGCTCAGCGGAATTTTCTGAAAACTTTACATACACCCTACATCCCTGGTTCCGTGAACAATATTGGCTGAAGAGAAACAGCAAGGAGGTAGTTCGATCCATGGTGTTGGTTTGAAAAAAAAATCATTCGTTTTCGTTTGACGAGCGCCTCTGTAACTGGTCTGCGACCTTCCGCCGACGCGTTGCGGCGCCGCGTGGTGGCAGAACACAAGTAGCAGTAACACAACCAGGTCAACACTTCCGCCCATGTCAACAAAAATGCTTTCTGTTGGAATGGTAATCTGTCACTGGTTGGGGAGTCCAACACAGTTGTGAAGATGTAAAAACCAGCCACCACCCATGGCTAGGTAGCTCAATAGGTAGAGCACCTGGTATATATTCAGGAGGCCTGGGTTCAAACCCCAGTCTGGTCACTTTAGTAAAAATGCTGCTAACAGGTTATGGGCCCTGGAGCACCCAAGAGATGGTGCAAGCGCATTAGTGCCAGATTAAGGGGGAGTGTTGGAATGGTAATCTGTCACTGGTTGGGGAGTCCAACACAGTTGTGAAGATGTAAAAACCAGCCACCACCCATGGCTAGGTAGCTCAATAGGTAGAGCACCTGGTATATATTCAGGAGGCCTGGGTTCAAACCCCAGTCTGGTCACTTTAGTAAAAATGCTGCTAACACTTTCTCGACGCCTTCCTCTACCAAATGAGGTGCTTGTTGAAATTTTTTCTCATCTCTGTCCCCGGGACGTAGCAGTGTGTCAGCGCTCTTGCCGACAACTCAACGATGTCGTCGTTTGCTCTCAATTCCTGCAGTATCTTATCCGTGTCAGGAGGTCTGGCCTGCACGATCCTATGCTCCCCGGATACACCATTCCTCACCGCATCGAGGCCCTGGAAAGATGGGAAGCCGATTGGAGGAACCTCGGGGCCCCGAGTCCGTGCCAAGTCAAGCGTATGGTCACCTGCGAATTGGCGGGCAGACCTTGTTCTGTATACACAATTCGCGACGACTTCCTTATAGCGATGAATTTATTTGGCGTTGACCCAGGGTACGCATACGTCGATCTGCGTGTATTCCAACCAGGAGGGGAAACGGATCCCTGGACCAGTATCATAATGGATAATTGGTCTGGAAAACATTTTACATTCCAGTTTTTTCCGGAGCAGGACCTTGTTGTGGCCGCCTTGTGAGTACGAGGATTTTTCATAACCCCAACGGGCCAACGCGCTACTGTGGTATTATGGCTGATAAACGTTGAATTTGTCCAGTTGGTCGACGTATAACTCGCGTTCGAGGCTTATCGAGTTACACGGGTTCAGTTTCTCCCGAGGGACGCCGGATCCCCGATTCATCAGTGCGACCATAACGACAACAAAGACACCGGGATCCGTAAAAGTTACGATCGTTGGTAATCACACTATCCTCAATGTCTCTTCAAGGACGTCACAGAGTCTATTTCTCCACTCGTGGAAAGACGGACGTGTGTCCGAGGTTCGTAATTCTGGTTGTCATAGACTTCCCACTCGCACTATAATTCTCCGGTGTTTCCCCTGTAGTTGCGCGACGCGCCCATACGAGCCCGGACGGTGTGCTGTGCAGTGCTCTCTCATGACACGATTGCCCTCGTCAAGAATGATAGAGTAACGCTCGAAGTATGCCGAATCGTCCAAGAACCGGACAGTGACACACCATGTTGCGCACTCTCGTCCGCCTTGGATTGCCGCCTCTCGCATCGGAGTCGCACATTTCGGTTTCCTACTGCGCCCCGGAACAAATGCCTGTCTACTCTGGTGCACCCTCCTTCGTGTTTGAGGGTCGGCCTCCCAGACGTCATCCGTTCCACAGCTCGCCTGAAGAGAGGATTGTCACCTTCGGCCTTTCCATCGGATTGAGCGATCACTTTGGGATTCAGTCTTTCACTATCGTGACCCGCCCCCGCACATTGATAGCACTTGCGACAACGGCAGTACCCGAGGTGAAATTTATCCCATGGGAGGACTGGGGCCCTTCCGGCACCGCATGTTTCGAACGACACATTGACTCCCTGTCTGACGCCTGCATGGGAGAGCGATTGGCGATGATCTCGAACTTCGACAGGTCGCTTTCTTTATTTGACTTCAACACCATGAGGGTCCAAAACGCCATGCGAGAGGTTGGCCATCCATCACAGAATGCAGTGTATCCGGTGGTCAGGGACAGAGCCGTAATCCGGAGAGGACGAGTGTTCGCGATAGACGTTGTGTCGGAACTGCCATACATATCCGTCTTAATACCAGCGCCATCTAACTGGGAGAGTCTCCAAAATTACGAAGAGAGACTCGCTGGCTTGTCGAAAGATGTCCGTGGGCAAACGATTTCCCTTCTCTGTAGCTCTGGGAACTGATTATAGCTAAACTGCTAGGACCAAGGAGCTCGTCTCAACATTTACACAACATGACAGAATGATCTCCACCGGGCACCACCCTCGCTGCGGCTCCGGCGAGCCCCAGGCTGGTAGGAATCTTTTAAACGCTTGTGCAAGCTGGGATTCAGTTGCTGCCACATAATGTTCTGTAGGTGGGCGGACACTGGAAGTGGTCGGGCGTTGTGGTGTCATACAGCTGAGCGTGCTGCCTAGTAAATGATTTTGACTGCCATTAAGTTGTTACCTGCGTTTCTGGCCGATGGACGCGATGCATTGGAAGAAAAGAGAGGGAGCGAGGAATCGGGTCGAGGGACGAGCGTTGGCTTCGGGATAGGTCGTGCGAGTTGAGGTTGCCAGGAAGTGCACTGGCTAGCCGGGAAAAGTGACGCCGTCCGCCCATCGTTGAGTTCTGCCTTACCAAACTGCCTTTGGCTGTTCAACAAAAAAACAGGTAGTGGCATCATACCGAGAGAACACACAACAACCGGAGGTATATTCGGTTTTGAAGCCGTTTTACAAGCTATGCGAAACATATCTAGACCTTCCCTACCTTCCTTGTTGTGAACTGCAGTCCATTCTCCTCGTGTAGACCCTCGAGTTCGACATGGGCAGTACATGATTCCGTGCGAAAGTGCGAAAGGAAGGGGTGGGTTCTCAACGGTCTCAACGGAATACTCACAGTCATTTCCATATCTTTGCTGGGATGATCCGATGGATCGTAGCACGACACATCACGGGCTTTTCGGTGGCAATACAGTGGCTATATGGTGGATACGAAGTGAGAGTATGAAATTTGAAGACGGGAGGCGATGTTAGTGACGAAGGAGCTCCAGCTGCGCAGGTCCCTCAAGGCTGGTGCCTACAACACTCCTACAACTCTATCCACATGACGCTTAGAAGTCGCCAGGCCAATAGCATAAAACGTACCAAGATACTTGGAAGCTCCCTGCCAAGTGCCCATATTGCTTGATACCTGGTATCATCCATCGGTACTATTCGGTAGGCTCCCAGTCGTGTATGTGTCTCCGAGCGCTGTCTCGGATCTAGTCATTGGCGGCGACGCTAGTTATCAGGAATGAAGAAAAGTACGAACCAAAGGGACTGTAGGGACGTAGGGTACTGCAGTGGTACTGTCCTGTCCTGGCAGTGAAACGAAACGCGTAAAGGTTCGACGTCGAAGGACAATGAGACGCGGAAGGGACTTCATTTTGGCCAGGGCAGTGGGCTCGGTGGGCTCAGTGGAGAACTTTACATACACTCTAGATCCCTGTTTCGGCGAACAGTGATGACTGTAGGGAATAAACAGAGGATACTTCGATTCATATGGTGTTTGAAAAAAAAAAGGGCTTCGTTTCTCCGAGTCAGATGAGCACCGCCTGGTGCTGCCCACGCCGACGCCGCGCGCCCGTGGCAGACCAAAACGATAACTAGGTCAGCACTTCCGTCCATGTCAACACAAATCCTTTCTCGTTGCCTTCATCTACCCGATGAAGTGCTTGTTGAAATCCTCTCCTATCTCTGTCCCCGGGACATAGCAGCGTGTCAGCGCGCTTGCCGACAACTCAACGACATCGTTGTTTGCTCTCAATTCCTGCAGTATCTTATCCGAGTCGGGAGGTCTGGCCTGCACGATCCTATGCTTCCCGGATACACCATTCTTCAGCGAGTCGAGGCCCTGGAGAGATGGGAAGTTTCTTGGAGGAACCTCGAGGCCCAGAGTTCGTACCAAGTCAGACGCATTGTCGGCTGCGAATTGGCAGGTGGACGTTGTTCTAAATACATCATTCGCGACGACTTCCTGATAGCGATGCATGATTCAATGTTTTCCCTCAAGCCAGGGTACGGATACGTCGATCTGCGTGTATCCCAACCAGGGGGTGAAACGGATCCCTGGACCAGGATAATAATAATGGATAATTGGTCTAGGAAAGCGTATAGATTCCAGTTTCTTCCGGAGCAGAACCTTGTTGTGGCCACCTTGTGAGTACGATGATCTTTCATGAACTCACCGTGCTACTGCTGTACTATGGCTGATAAATGTTGAATTTATCCAGTTGGACGTCAAATAACTCGCCTTTGACGCTGATCGAGTTACACGGGTTTAGTTTCTCTCGAGGGACACCGGATCCGCGATTCGTCAGTGCGACCATAACGATAACAAGGAAACCGCTATCTGTAAATCTTAGGGTCGTCGGTAATCACACTATCATTACTGTTTCTTTAAGGAAGTCGCAGAGACTATTTCTCCACTCTTGGAAAGACGGACGTGTGTCTCCGGTTCGTAATCCTGCTTGTCATGACCACCGACTCGCATTGTAACTCTCCAGTGTTTCCCCTGTAGTTGCGCGACGCGCGCCAAAATCCCTGGTCGGCCTGCTGTGCAGTACTCTCTCATGACACGATTGCCCTCGTCGAGAAATATACCGCAACGCTCGAAGTATGCCGAATCGTCCAGGAACCGGACAGTGACACACCATCACTGCGCACTCTCGTCCGACTCGGATTACCGCCACTCGTATCTGGGATGAGCCTCTCGTATTCCTACTGCTTCCCGGAACAAATGCCTGCCTACTCTGACACACCTTCCTTCGTGGTTGAGGGCCCGGGTCGCCCTCCGAGATGTCATCCGTTCCACAATTCGCCTGAAGAGAGGATTATCGCCATCAGCTTTTCTGTCTGGCACGCCAACCGGCGCCTTGCAGATCGATCTTTCACTTTCGTGACCCACCTCCGCACATTGACAGCACATGCGACAACGACACTACTACCTGAGGTGAACTTTATTCCGTGGAAGGACTGGGGCCCTTCCGGCACTGCATGTTTCGAACAACGCATTAATGAGGGCTGCGTGGGAGAGCGATTGGCGGCGATCTCGGACGGGTCGCTTTCTTTATTTGACTTCAACTTCACGAGGGTACAAAATGCCACCCGAAGGGTTGGCCATCCATCACAGGATGCAGTGCATTCGGTGGTCAAGGACAGGGTCGTGATCCCTAGAGGACGAACGTTCGAGACAGACGTCGTGTCGGAACTGCCATACATATCCACCGTAATCCCAACGCCCTTTGACTGGAAATGTCTCTGTAAGTATGAAGAGGGACTCGCTGGTTTGTCGACTGAAGTCCGTGGGCAAACGTTTTCCCTTCTCTGTAGCTCTGGGAATTGATTATTGCCAAACTGACAGGACCATGTCAATATTTACACAACTCGATAGAACGATCTCCACCGGGCACCGCCTTGGCTGCGTCCGGCCCTTGATTCAGTAACTCTGGTGAGCCCCAGGCTGGTAGTAATCTTTTACGCGTTTGTGCAAGCTCGGGTTCAGTCTCTGCCAAATAATTATTTCTGTATGTGGGTGGACACCGGAGGTGGCGCTCTGTTGGCATCTCGGTGTTCGAGACTTTGTATTGTCATACAGCTGAGCGTGCTGCCTTGTAAAATGATAATTTCGACTGCAATTAAACGTCTCTGGTCGGCGGATGCAATGTATTGAAAGCGCAGAGAGAGAAAATAACTAATCGGGGCAAAGGGGATGAGCGTTTACTCCGGGGTGGATCGTGCCAGTGAAGGTTGGCTGGAGGTGCGTTGGCTTATCCGACGCCGGCCGCTCATCGTTGGGTTGTTGTGTGTGTTATCTCGGTATGATGGGCACTACCGGTTTTTTGTTGAACAACCAAAGGCAGTTTGGTAAAGCAGAACCGCATTTATATTCATTCTTGAAGCTGTTTTTACAGGCTATGCGAAACTCATCTAGATCTTCCCTGCCTACCCGGTGGTGAACTGCAGTCGGTTCTCCTAGTTCAACGTGGGCATACAGTACGCGATTCCGAATTCGAATGCGAAAGGAAGGGGTTAGTTCTCAACGGTCTCAACGGAAATACTCACAGTCATCTCCATATCTTTGCTGGGATGATCCGATAGATCGTAGCACGACACATCACGAGCTTTTCGGTGGCAATACAGTGGCGAAAAGGTGGATACAAAGTGAGAGTACGGAATTTGAAGACGGGAGGCGATGTTAGTGATGAAGGAGCTCCAGCTACGCAGGTCCCTCAAGGCTGGTGCCTACAACTCTATCCACATGACGCTTAGCAGTCGCCAGGCTGTTAGCAGCATTTTTAATAAAGTGACCAGACTGGGGTTTGAACCCAGGTCTCCTGAATATATACCAGGTGCTCTACCTATTGAGCTACCTAGCCATGGGTGGTGGCTGGTTTTTACATCTTCACAACTGTGTTGGACTCCCCAACCAGTTCTAGTGACAGATTACCATTCCAACACAGGCCAGTAGCATAAAATGTACCAAGATACTTGGAAGCTCCCTGCCAAGTGCCCCATTTGCCTGATACCTGGTGCCATCCATCTGTAGGCTCCCAGTCGTGTGACTCGTGTCCGTGTATCCGAGCGGTGTCTCGGATCTAGTCATTGGCGACGACGCCAGTTATCAGGAATGAAGAAAAGTACGAACCAAAGGGACTGTAGGGACGTAGGGTACTGTAGTGGTACTGTCCTGTCCTGGCAGTGAAACGAAACGCGTAAAGGTTCGACAATTGCGACGCGGAAGGGACTTCACTTTGGCCAGGGCAGTGGGCTCGGTGGGCTCAGTGGAATTTTCTTAGAACTTTACATACACTCTAGATCCCTGTTTCTGCGAACAGTAATGACTAGGGAAAAAACAGAGGGTAGTTTGATTCATGGAGTTCGAAAAAACATTCGTTTCCGTTTCTCCGAGTCGGATGAGCGCCGCCACTCGGACGCCACTCGGCCGCCGGGCCGCCGGGCCGCCGGGGGTTGCACTGGTGTTGCCCGCGCCACAGCCACAACTAGGTCAGCACACTGTCAGCACTTCCGTCCATGTCAACACAAATGCGCCTTCATCTGCCCAATGAAGTGATCGTTGAAGTTTTCTCCTATCTTTGTCCCCGGGACATAGCAGCGTGTCAGCGTGCTTGCCGACAACTGAACGACATCGTTGTTTGCTCTCAACTCCTGCAGTATCTTATTCGTGTCAGGAGGTCTGGCCTGTACGATCCTATGCTTCCCGGGTACACAATTCCTCAGCGCATCGAGGCCCTTGAGAGATGGGAAGCTTCTTGGAGGAACCTCGAGGCCCAGAATTCGTACCAAGTCAGGCGCATTGTCGGCTGCAAATTGGCGGGTGGACGTTGTTCTGAATACACAATTCACGACGACTTTCTGATAGCGACGTCTGGTTATTTATTTGACCCCTACCCAGGGTACGGATACGTCGATCTACGTGTATCCCAACCAGAAGGTGAAACGGATCCCTGGACCAGGATAATAATGGATAATTGGTCTGGGAAATGTTATCTATTCCGGTTTTTTCCAGCGCAAGACCTTGTTGTGGCCATCTTGTGAGTACGAGGATTTTCCACAAGCCCAATGCGCTACTGCAGTACTTTGGCTGATAAACGTTGAATTTATGCAGTTGGTTAACGGATAACTTGCATTCAACGCTTATCGAGTTACACGGGTTCAGTTTCTCTCGAGGCACACCGGATCCCCGATTCGTCAGTGCGACCATAACGATAACACAGGTAGCGCGACCCACGGATGTTACACTCGTCGGTAATCACACTATCCTCAATGTCTCTTCGGACAAGTCACAGAGACTATTTCTCCACTCTTGGAATGACGGACGTGTGTCTCAGGTTCGTAATTCTGGTTGTCATGACCACAGACTCGCACAGTAACTCTACGCTGTTTTCCCTGTAGTTGCGCGATGCGCCCGAACAATCCTGGTCGGTGCGCTGTGCAGTGCTCTCTTATGACACGATTGCCCTCGTCGAGAATTATACCGGGACGCTCGAAATATGCCGAATTGTCGACGAACCGGAGATTGACACGCCATCGCTGCGTCCACTTGCCCGCCTTGGATTGCCGCCTCTCGCATCGGGGGCGCACATTGTGTATTCCTTCTGCTTCCCGGAACAAATGCCTGCCTACTCTGAGTCACCTTCCTTCGTGGTTGAGGGCGTTGAGGGCCGGCCTGCTAGACGTCATCTGTTCCACAGCTCGCCTGAAGAGAGGATTGTAGCCCTTTTAATCAAGCTTGAAGGCGGCCTTAAGAGCCGACGTTTCACTATCGTGACCCACATCCGTACATTGATAGCACATGCGACAACGACAGTACCTGAGGTGAACATTATCCCATGGGAGAACTGGGGCCCTTCCTGCGCTGCATGTTTCGAACAACGCATTATCCCCCAGTCTGACGCATGCGTGGGAGAGCGATGGGCGACGACCTCGGGCGGGACGCTCACTTTACTTGACTTCAATTCCATGAGGGTAAAAAACACCATCCGAAAGGTTGGCCATCAATCACGGGATGCGGTGTATTCAGTAGTCAGGGACAGAATCGTAATCCCGAGAGGACAACTATTCGGGATAGACGTTGTGTCGGAACTGCCACATATATCCGCCTTAATGCCAGCACCCTTTAACTGGGTTAGTCTTTGTAATCATAATGAGGGACTCGCTGGTTTCTCGAAAGATGTCCGTGGGCAAACGTTTTCCCTTCCCTGTAGCTCTGGGAGCTGATTATTGCCAAACTGCCAGGACCAAGGAGCTTATCTCAACATTTACACAACACGATAGAAGATCTCCACCGGGCGCCACCCTGGCTGCGTCTGGCCCTTGATTCAGTAACCCTGGTACCAGTGCGGTGTTGGGTGGCATAGAATACAGTAGGGTTAGATTGGGAGATTACAGGTTTCGTCACCATGACATCACGTTTTCGAATCGCAACACGAAACAATCTGGACTGTCGAGAGCCCCAACGCCGACACCGCACCCAAAAGAGTGACGCGTGGGTTTAGTGCGAACGCCTGGCTTGTTGCGGTGCCAGTCAGAACCTGTACGAGCGGGATAGTACTGACAGGACGCTTTACTCGCTTTTGTTTTCAGTCTGAGGTGACGCCGGGGGGTTGTTCAGCACATATGCGCCGGTCCCACCTCATATTGAGTCACGAGACAATATCATCGTAGTGATACACCGGTCCCAGAGTACACCAGGCAGAGTGCAGGAAACGATAGGACGATCAACAAACCATTAGGGGTTAGTTAATATCGCTATATCGCCCACGCAAGCTCTATATTCCGAGGCTGTAGATGACGGGCTAATGTAAGCTAGAGTTGCTTGAGTGAGTTCAAACGGGAGTGACGCGCGCGGCTGTCTATAAGTAGACAACAAGGGTATTCTCAGTGGACACGCGCGGGCACGAGAACTGTGTGTATTACCTATAAGTAGACAACAAGGGTGTTCTACTTATGATAAGCATAGTGAAGGTCTAAGCGTCTAAGAGTAATAAGTAATGCTCACCTCAGTGGACGCGCGCGGGCACGAGAACTGAGGTGGCCTGTCTACCATGCAAGCTCTATAAGTAAGAGGTCTGTAACAACGAGGGTGGTCTACCTATATGAGCACCAATATAAAGTAATGAAATCTGTAGTAAGGGATCTTAAGCAACTAATTAAGAGGTCCGAAAAGCGGTATCTGTACTGAGACGATCTGCGTCGTCATTTTCGTCCGACACGGGCCACACCGCATGTTCACCACATAACGACCACAATGATTTGCCAACAACTTCAAGTTCTCGGCTGAGAGCAGGATCAACACGCTGGGAATGCAATCCAAGGATCGATGGAGGATGAGTACGATGAGTGATTCAGATCGCCACCCGGATCAGCTAATCCGTCTGTCACTGGTGAGGATGTTGATGTTGAACAACCACACAGTCCGACTTCCTTTGCCCTTCCGCCCCACATCTTGCCTTTTCGAGTGTGCGCATCCCTAATTCGTGAGACTGGTGGTCTTTATTTGTGAGGGTGATCGGGTGCCATAATCTGTCTTGCCAATCCGATTCGATGCAACACGTCGGCCTCAGACCACTGGCAAACGCAATCGTACCTTTGGCCACGGAGTATCACATACTGCAAGGGGAAAACACTGGCGTAGTTTCGCTGCTCCCAGTTCTGGATATATGCGTCCCCAGAAATATTCCAAATTGTCAGGTTATCTCCTTTGATGACGCATATTGCGCATCCAATGAGCCGGTTTACTCGGTCTAGAGTAACCCACTCTATAAATGAGCTCCTTTTGCGATCGAGCCCGGTGTAATGACCCAGGCCGAAATGGTCACAGAGTCAGCTGAGCAGGGGGAAACGCAATTCCGTGGTTGGCTTTCGCAAGAGGTGCGCTATCCGTTGTCCTCGGTCGTCTTGGCGAAGATCCGCGGTGAATTTTGTTCCTTATCTTTGCTGCGATTAGTGCGATGATCCGATGGACCGTAGCATTAGATGTGGTACATCACGAGCTGCTTAGTGGATTTACACCGCAGTTGGAAGAAGGTGGATACGAAGTGAGAGTTCGGAACTTGAAGATGGGAGGCTAGTACTAGAATAATGTTGGTGAACTGAAGAAGGGGCTCCAGGCTGCGCAGGTCATTCAAGCCACATGACACTTAGTAGTCGTCAGGCCAGTAGCATAAAACGTACCAGGATACTTGGAAGCTCGCTGCCGAGTGCCAGTATTGCATGATATCTGGTGCGTCCATCTGAGTCACCGAGGCTCCCGTCGTGGCTCTGCATCCGATCACTGTCTCGAATCCGGATCCTGACTGCGACGCCGGTTATCAGGAATGAATGTAGGAATGTAGGGTATTGCACTGTCCTGGCAGTGAAACGAAACGCGCGTGAAGTTTCGACGTCGAAGGGCGAAGTCAAAAGTGACTTCATTTGGCCAGGTCAGTAGGCTCGGGCCCAGCGGAATTTTCTGGAAACTTTACATACACACTAAACCCCTGTTTCCCAGAACAATCATACTGTAGAGAAACAGCAAGGAGGTAGTATCCATCGAGTTTGTTTGAAAAAAAAAACATCCGTTTTTGTTTGACGAGCGCCTATAACTGTCCACGGCGCCCAGGTCCGTGCGCCGCGTGGTGGCAGAACACAACCGGGTCAACACCTCCGCCCATGTCAACAAAAATGCTTTCTCGACGCCTTCCTCCTGATGAGGTGCTTGTTGAAGTCCTTTCCTATCTCTGTCCCCGGGATATAGCAGCGTGTCAGCGCTCTTGCCGACAACTCAACGATGTCGTCGTTTGCTCTCAATTCCTGCAGTATCTTCTCCGAATCGGGAGGTCTGGCCTGCACGATCCTATGCACCCCGGATACACCATTCCTCAGCGCATCGAGGCCCTTGAAAGATGGGAAGCTTCTTGGAGGAACCTCGAGGCCCAAAGTTCGTTCCAAGTTAAGCGCATTGTCGGCTGCGAATTGGCGGGAAGTCCTTGTTCTGAATACATAATTCGCGACGACTTCCTGATAGCGACGAGTATATCTGGCCGCGACCCAGGGTACTCATACATTGATCTGCGTATATTCCAACCAGGGGGGGAAACGGATCCCTGGACCAGGATAATAAAGGATATATTGTCCAGGAAACATTGTAGATCCCAGTTTTTGCCGGAGCAAGACCTTGTCGTGTCACCTTGTGAGTTTGAAAAGCCCAACGCGCTACTATGCTACTATGGCTGATAAACGTTGAATTTTACCCAGTTGGTCGATGGATAACTCGACTTCGAGCCTTATCGAGATTCACGGGTTCAGTTTCTCTCGAGGGACGCCGCATCCCCGATTCGTCAGTGCGACCATAGCGGCACAGGAACCTGAATGTGTAGATGTCAAGATCGCTGGTAATCACACTATCCTCAATGTCCTTTCAACGACGTCACAGAGACTATTTCTCCACTCTTGGAAAGACGGACGCGTGTCTCAGGTTCGTAATTCTGGTTATCATGACCACCGATTCGCGCTCTAACACTGGGCCGGTGTTTCCCCTGTAGTTGCGCGACGCGCCCTTTAGACCCTGGTCGCTGTCCTGGACAGTGCTCTCTCATGACACATTTGCCCTCGTCGTGAAAGATACCGCAACCCTCGAAGTATGCCGAATCGTCGAAGAACCGGACAGTGACACACCATCGCTTCGCACTCTCCGCCTTGGGTTGCCGCCTCTCGCATCGCAGGCGCGCTTCTCGCATTCCTACTTCATTCCGGCACAAACGCCTGTCGATGCACCCTCCTCCTTGGTTGAGGGTCGGCCTCCCAGACGTCATCCGTTCCACAGCTCGCCTGAAGAGAGGATTGTCGCCTTCGTCCTTTCCATCACGCTTGACAGCCGCGTTCCGATTCGATCTTTCACTATCGTGACCCATGTCCGCACATTGATAGCACATGCAACAACGACAGTACCTGAGGTGAACTCTATTTCATGGAAGGACTGGGGCCCTTCCGGCACTGCATGTTTACAAGACATTAACACCCTGCACGAAGCCTCCATGGGAGATCGATTGGCGAAGATCTCGATCGGGTCGCTTTCTTTACTTGACTTCAACTCCACAAGGGTACAAAATGCCATTCGAAAGGTTGGCCATCCATCACGGGATGCAGTGCATTCGGTAGTTAAGGACAGAGTCGTAATCCCGAGAGAACAACTGTTTGAGATAGACGTTGTGTCGGAACTGCCACACATATCCGTCGTAATCCCATTTCCCTATTACTGGGACAGCCCCCATAATTATCAAGAGGGACTCGCTGGTCTCTCGAAGGATGTCAGTGGGCAAACGTTTTCCCTTCCCTGTAGCTCTGGGAACTGATTATTGCCAAACTACCAGGTCCAAGGAGCTCATATCGACATTTACACACCACAGTAGAATGATCTCCTCCTGGCACCACCCTGGCTGCGCCCGGCCCTTGATTCAGGGCTCCAGTGAGCCCAAGGCTGGTAGTAGTCCTTTACACGCTTTTGCAAGCTCGAATTCAGTTGCTGCCACATAATTACCGGGCACCATCATTTCGTTCATCTCGCACAGCGGAAGTCTGACTTTGAGATCCGTGGCACGATATATTCTGTAGGTGGGCGGACACTGGGCGGAGGTGGTTCTCTGTTAGTATCTCCAGGTGCAGGACGTTTTGTTGTCATACAGCTGAGCATGCTGCCTAGTAAATGATACGACTGCTATTTAAGTTGTTAGCTGTGTTTTTTGGCCGACGGATGCAATGCATTGAAAGGTGACTAGGTGACTAGCTGTGGACGCGGACAAGGATGCGGAAGGGACTGACTTGTTCAGGGCAGCGGGCTCGGGCTCAGTGAAAACTTTACATACACTCTAGATCCCTGTTTCCGCGAACAGTAATGACTGTAGGAAAACAGAGAGGAGGTAGTTCGATTCATAGAGTTCGAAAAAAACATTCGTTTTCGTTTCTCCGAGTCGGATGAGCGCCGCCCTGGGCCGCCGTGGTGTTGCCCGCCACAACCAGGTCAGCACTTCCGCCCATGTCAACGCAAACGCTTTCTCGTCGCCTTCATCTACCCAATGAAGTGCTTGTTGAAATCCTCTCCTATCTCTGTCCCCGGGACATAGCAGCGTGTCAGCGCGCTTGCCGACAACTCAACGATGCCGTCGTTTGCTCTCAATTCCTGCAGTATCTTATCCGTGTCAGGAGGTCTGGCCTGTACGATCCTATGCTTCCCGGGTACACCATTCCTCAGCGCATCGAGGCCCTGGAGAGATGGGAAGCTTCTTGGAGGAACCTCGAGGCCCAGAGTTCGTACAAAGTCAGACGCATTGTCGGCTGCGAATTGGCGGGTGGACGTTGTTTTGAATACATAATTCACGACGACTTTCTGCTAGCGACGTCTGGTTATTTTTTTGACCTCAACCCAGGGTACGGATACGTCGATCTGCGTTTATCCAAACCAGAAGGGGAAACGGATCCCTGGACCAGGATAATAATGGATAATTGGTCTGGGAAACGTTATCTACTCCGGTTTTTTCCAGAGCAAGACCTTGTTGTGGCCATCTTGTGAGCACGAGGATTTTCACAAGCCCAACGTGCTACTGCAGTACTATGGCTGATAAACGTTGAAATTGTCCAGTTGGTGGATGGATAACTCGTGTTCGGCGCTTTTCGAGTTACACCGATTCAGTTTCTCTCGAGGGACGCTGGATCCCCGATTCGTCAGTGCGACCATAACGACAACACAGGGACTGCAACCCACGGGTGTTACACTCGTCGGTAATCATACTATCCTCAATGTCTGTTCGGAGAAGTCACAGAAACTATTTCTCCACTCTTGGAAAGACGGACGTGTGTCTCAGGTTCGTAATTCTGGTTTTCATGGCCACAGACTCGCACAGTAACTCTATGGTGTTTTCCCTGTAGTTGCGCGACGGGCCCGAACAATCCTGGTCGGTGTGCTGTGCAGTGCTCTCTTATGACACGATTGCCCTCGTCGAGAATTATACCGGGACGCTCGAAATATGCCGAATCGTCGAAGAACCGGAGAGTGATACACCATCGCTGCGCATACTCGCCCGCCTTGGATTGCCGCCTCTCGCATCAGGGACGTACATTTTGTTTTCCTTCTGCTTCCCAGAACAAATCCTGTCTACTCTGAGTCACCTCCCTTCGTGTTTGAGGGCCGGCCTGCAGACGTCATCCGTTCCACAACTCGCCTGAAGAGGGGATTCTCACCTTTTCCGTCACGCTTGAAGACAACTTTGACCCCCTTGCGGATCGATGTTTCACTATCGTGACCCACGTCCGCACATTGATAGCACATGCGACAACGACCATACCTGAGGTGAACTTTATCCGATGGAAGGACTGGGGCATTTCCGGCGCGGCATGTTTCAAACGAGACATTCTCGCCCCGTATAGCGCGTGCGTGGGAGAGCGATTGGCGACGATCTCAGGCGGGTCGCTTACTGTACTTGACTTCAATTCCATGAGGGTACAAAACACCATCCAAAAGGTTGACCATCCATCACGGGATGCGGTGCATTCGGTGGTCAAGGACAGAGTCGTAATCCCGAGAGAACAACTATTCGGGATAGACGTTGTGTCGGAACTGCCACACATATCCGTCTTATTGCCAGTGCCCGTTGACTGGGCTCGTCTCAGTAGTCATAGTGAAGGACTTGCTGCTTTCTCGAAGGATGTCCGTGGGCAAAACGTTTTCCCTTCCCTGTAGCTCTGGGAACTGATTATTGCCAAACTGCCAGGAGGCCCAGGACCAAGGAGCTTGTCTCGACATTTGCACAACACAATAGAATGATCTTCACCGGGCACCACCAGATGATTTCGTTCATCTTGCACAGCGGAAGTATCACCTTGGGATCCATGACACGATATTTTCTGTAGGTGGGTGGACACTGGAGGTGGTTCTCTGTTGGCATGATCTCGGTGTGCAGGACGTTGTGCTGTCATACAGCTGAGCGTGCTGCCTTGTAAAATGAATAAGACTGCCATTATACTGTTACTTGCGTCTCTAGCCGACGGATGCAATGCATTGAAAGCAAAGAGAGGGAACAACTAATCGGGGCGATCGGAATAAGCCTTTTCTCCGGGGTAGATCATGCATGTGGAGGTCGCCAGGGAGGTGCGCTGGCTTACCCTGGAAAAGTGATGCCGCCCTCTCATCCTGTTCTGCCTTATCAAACTGCCTTTGCCAGTGGCCGTTCAACAAATAAACCGGTAGCGCGAGAAACACACAACGACCGGATGTATGTTCATTCTCGAAGCTGCTTTTACAAGCTATGCGAAACCCATCTAGATCTTCGAAGGCACGCAAGATGATGATGATAATGACCATCATCATCATCATCTTCCGTGCCTTCCCGGTCGTGAACTGTAAGTCGGTTCTCCTCGTTTAGACCCTCAGTTCAATATGGGCATACCGTACTAGTACTCGAATCCGAACACCAATACGAAAGGAAGGGGTCGGTTCTCAGCGGTCCCAACAGAAATACACTCAGAGTCATTTCCGGCGGTTCCGACTTCCGAGGCTTGCCAGTGCCTCCGGATAGACGCCGTCAGCGCACTGGCATGCGTTACCGAAATGACAAGGAGTTCGGAAATTCCGTCCCCGCGTTTTTCAGCTGCGCTCACAAGCCGTGCCCCATGTGCCAGTACTAGTGCGGTGTTGACGGATAGAATCCAGTAGGGTTAGATTGGGAGATTACAGGTTTCGTCACCATGACATCCTTGTTGATGACATCACGTTATCGCCCCCTCTCGCGAGTCGTGTTTAAGGGAGAACTCGGAAAAATCGCAACATGAAACAATCCGGACCGTCGAGAGCCCCAACGCCGACGCGACACCCAAAAAAAGGTTTGACGGGTGGGTTTAGTGCGAACGCCTGGCTTGTTGCGGTGCCAGCCAGAACCTACAAGCGGAACCATGCATCCTCCTTTGGTAATAGTATTGACTGGACGTTTCACTCGCTTGTCTTCAGTCTGAGGTACGACGGGGGGCTGTTGAGTACATATGCGGTCCCACCTCAAGTTGAGTCGCGAGACCATATCATCGTATGTGATACACCGGTCCCAGAGTACACCAGGCAGAGTGAAGAAAGGATAGGACGAGCAACGAACCATAGGGTAAATATTGCTATATCACTCAACTCACGCAAGCTCTATATTTCGAGTCTGTAGATAACGGACCATACCGCATGGTCACCTGATAACGACCACGATGATATGCCAGCTACTGCAAGTTCTCGGCTGAGAGCAGGATCAACACGCTGGGAATGCAATCCAAGGATCGATGGAGGACGGGTACGATGAGTGATTCAGGTCGCCACCCGGATCGGCTAATCCGTCTGTCACGGTGAGGATGTTGATGAGCGAACAACCACCGCACAATCCGACCTCCTTTGCTCTTCTGTCTCCTTTCCCTTACCCTGCCACCTCTTGCCTTTTCGAGTGGGGATGCGTCCCCAATTAGTGAGACTGGTGGCCTTTCTTTTTGAGGGTGACCGGGTGCAATAATCTATCTTGCTAATCCAATTTCCAGGGACATGTCGGCCTCAAACTACTGGCAAACGCAAACGTACCTTTGGCCACGGAGTATCACATACTGCAAGGGGAAAACACTGGCGTAGTTTCGCTGCTCCCAGTTCTGGATATATGCGCCCCCAGAAATATCCCAGGCCGTCCCAGAAGAATGGACAGACTCTAGGATATAAGCCATGAAGGCGATGACGCATGTTGCGCATCCAAGGAGCCGGTTTACTCAGCCCAGAGTAACCCACTCTATAAATGGGCTTTTTGCGATCGAGCCCGGTGTATTGACCCAGGCCGAAATGGGCAGAGTCCGCGAGCAGGGGGAAACGCAATTCCGTGGTCGGCTTTCGCAAGAGGTGCGCTATCCGTTGTCTGACTCCTGGGTCGTCTTGACCAAGATCCGTGGAGAAATTTTGTTCCTTATCTTTGCTGCGATGATCCGATCGACCGTAGCATGAGATGTGGTACATCACGAGCTGCTTAGTGGAAATACAGTTGTAAGAAGGTGGATACGAAGTGAGAGTTCGGGAACTTGAAGACGAGAGGCTACTAGAATAATGTTGGTGAAGAAGGGGCTCCAGGCTGCGCAGGCCGTTCAAGCCACATGACACTTAGTAGTCGTCAGGCCAGTAGCATAAAACGTACCGGGATACTTGGAGGCTCGCTGCCGAATGCCAGTATTGCATGATATCTGGCGTCGTGAGTCACCGAGGCTCCCGTCGTGGCTGTGCATCCGATCACTGTCTGCTGCGACGCCGGTTATCAGGAATGAAGAAAAGTGCGAACCAAAGGGAATGTAGGAATGTAGGGTACTGTGTCCTGGCAGTGAAATGAAACGCGTGAAGTTTCGACGTCGAAGGGCGAAGTCAAAAGTATTTCATTTGGCCAGGTCAGTGGGCTCGGGCTCAGCGGAATTTTCTGAAGACTTTACATACACACTAAATCCCTGTTTCCCGGAACAGTCATACTGTAGAGAAACAGCAAGGAGGTAGTATCCATCGAGATTGCTTGAAAAAAAAAACCACTCGACGTCGGTCGACGAGCGCCTTATCTGTCCGCCGACTCCGCCCCTCCGCCCATGTCCGAGTCAACACAAATGCTTTCTCGACGCCTTCCTCTACCTAATGAGGTCCTTCTTGAAATACTCTCCCATCTCCGTCCCCGGGACATAGCAGCGTGTCAGCGCTCTTTCCGACAACTCAACGATATCGTCGTTTGCTCTCAATTCCTGCAGTATCTTCTCCGAATCGGGAGGTCTGGCCTGCACGATCCTATGCTCCCCGGATACACCATTCCTCAGCGCATCGAGGCCCTGGAAAGATGGGAAGCTACTTGGAGGAACCTCGAAGCCCAGAGTTCGTTCCAAGTCAAGCGCATTGTCGGCTGCGAATTGGCAGGAAGTCCTTGTTCTGAATACATTATTCGCGACGACTTCCTGATAGCGACGCCTATATCTGGCCGCGACCCAGGGTACTCATACATTGATCTGCGTACATTCCGACCAGGGGGGGGAACGGATCCCTGGACCAGGATAATAAAGGATAAATTATCCAGGAAACGTTCTACATCCCGGTTTTTGCCAGAGCAAGACCTTGTCGTGATCACCTTGTGAGTATGAGGATTTTTCACAAGCCCAACGTGCTACTATGCTACTATGGCTGATAAACGTTGGATTTACCAGTTGGTCGACGGATAACTCGCCTTCGAGGCTTATCGAGATTCACGGGTTCAGTTTCTCTCGAGGGATGCCGCATCCCCGATTCGTCAGTGCGACCATAGCGACACAGGAACCTGAATGTGTGGATGTCAAGATCGTTGGTAATCACACTATCCTCAATGTCCTTTCAACGACGTCACAGAGACTATTTCTCCACTCTTGGAATGACGGACGCGTGTCTCAGGTTCGTAATTCTGGTTATCATGACCACCAACTCTCACTGTAACTCTCCGGTGCTTCGCCTGTAGTTGCGCGACCCGCCCTTTCGACCCCGGTCGCTGTCCTGGACAGTGCTCTCTCATGACACGATTGCCTTCGTCGAGGATAATACCCCGACGCTCGAAGTATGCCGAATCGTCGAAGAACCGGATAGTGACACACCATCGCTGCGCACTCTCGTCCGCCTTGGGTTGCCGCCTCTCGCATCGCAGGCGCGCCTCTGGCATTCCTACTGCATTCCGGCCCAAACGCCCGTCGATGCACCTTCCTCCGTGGTTAAGGGTCGGCCTCCCAGACGCCATCCGTTCCACAGCTCGCCTGAAGAGAGGATTGTCGCCTTCGTTCTTTTCATCACGCTTGACAACCACCTTGCGATTGGACCTTTCACTATCGTGACCCACGTCCGCACATTGATAGCACATGCGACTACGACACTACCTGAGGTGGACTTTATCCCATGGAAGGACTGGGGCCCTTCCGGCACTGCATGTTTCGAACAACGCATCGACTCCATGCACGAAGCCTTCATGGGAGATCGATTGGCGAAGATCTCGATCGGGTCGCTTTCTTTACTTGACTTCAACTCCGCAAGGGTACAAAATGCCATTCGAAAGGTTGGCCATCCATCACGGGATGCAGTGCACTCGGTGGTTAAGGAAGGAGTCGTAACCCCGAGAGAACAAGTCTTTGAGATAGACGTTGTGTCGAAACTGCCATACATATCCGCCGTAATCCCAATGCCCTGTACCTGGGAGAGTGTCCACAATTATGAAGAGGGACTCGCTGGTTTCTCGCAGGATGTCCGTGGGCAAACGTTTTCCCTTCCCTGTAGCTCTGGGAACTGATTATTGCCAAACTACTAGGATCAAGGAGCTCATGTCAACATTTACACACCACGGTAAAATGATCTCCTCCGGGCACCACCCTGGCTGCGTCCGGCCCTTGATTCAGGGCTCCGGTGAGCCCAAGGCTGGTAGTAGTCCTTTACACGCTTTTGCGAGCTCGGATTCAATTGCTGCCACATAATTACCGGACACCATCATTTCGTTCATCTCGGACAGCGGGAGTCTGGCTTTGAGATCCATGGCACGATATGTTCTGTAGGTGGGCGGACACTGGAGGTGGTTCTCTGTTGGTATCTCCAGGTGCAGACGTTTTATTGTCATACAGCTGAGCATGCTGCCTAATAAATGATACGACTGCCGTTTAAGTTGTTACCTTTGTTTCTGGCCGACGGATGCAATGCATTGAAAGCAAAGAGAGGGAGCAACTAATCGGGGCGAGTGGATAAGCGTTTGCTCCGGAGTAGGTCACGCGAGTTAAAAGGTGGGTTGGCTTACCCTGGAAAAGTGACGCCGCCCGCTCATCTGCCTTACCAAACTGCCTTTGGCTGTTCAACAAAAAACCGGTAGTGCCATCATACCGGAAAAAGGCACAACAACCGGATGTATATTCATTCTTGAAGCCATTTTACAAGCTATGGGAAACCTATCAAGATATTCCCCGCCTTCCCTGGTGTGAACTGCAGTCGGTTCTCCAACTTCTCCTCGTTTAGACCGAGAGTTCGATATGGGCAGTACATGATTCCGAATGCGAAAAGAAGGAGTGGGTTCTCAATGGTCCCAATGGAAATGCTCAAAGTCATTTCCATATCTTTGCTGGAATGATCCGATGGATCGTAGCACGAGAAGTGGTACATCGCGAGCTCTTCGGTGGAAACACAGTGGCGGAAGGGTGGATACAAAGTGAGAGTGCGGAACTTGAAGACGGGAGGCAATGTCAGTCAGTGACAAAGGAGCTCCAGGAGTCCAGCTGCGCAGGTCCCTCAAGGCTCGTGCCTACAACTCTATCCACATGACGCTTGGTAGTCGCCAGGCCAGTAGCATAAAACGTACCAAGATCCTTGGAAACTCGCTGCCAAAGTGCCCGTATTGCGTGATACCTGGTGACATCCTTTTGTAGGCTCCAGTCGTATCTGTGCATCCCGGATCTAGTCATTGGCGACGACGCCAGCTATCAGGAATGAAGAAAGGTACAAACCAAAGGGACTGTAGGGATGTAGGGTACTGTCCTGTCCTGGAAGTGAAACAAAACGCGTAAAGTTTCGACGGGACAGGGGGAAGTCACCTCATTTGGCCAGGGCAGTGAGCTCGGGCTCAGTGGAATTTAAATCGATTTTAAATGTGTTTACTTGAGTCTAATCGGAGCTCCTCATTCCCTCACTTCCTCCTCCCTGTGGCCGCGCCACCGCTTTCCTTGTTTCCCTCGCCTGTCACCGTGTTGCCATGCGGTTCACGCTTTCGCCTCCCGCCTTCTCACGCTGCCGCGTGTTTCCGCCGCGCTCACCTCGGACACGGGTCGGTGATGATCGCGCCCTCACCTCTCTCGTTGCTTCCGCTTGGACCCGCCGGTCCCACCTCGCACCACACAGGGGTCGCCTCCTAGATGCAGCAGTCGCGCCGCAGATTTCTGGGCTGGTGTTGGATCCTCCTGTTGGTTAAAGGTGGAGAGGGCCTTTGAGATCTCGCAGCTCTCAGCTCACCTCCCACCTCTCAGGTTCGCTCTCGCACTGCCTTTCCCTTCTCTTTTTCCTAGCTGACTCTCTCTCAGCCATTCCAGCCCAGCACTTTCGCATATTTTCTCACACTCCGTGTCATCTTTCGTTTCATCACATGGCAGAATATGAGCGACCAATTGACCAAGACCCCCCCAGACAAGAGGTTGACCGGCGAATTGACC
>WTXF01000145.1:0-70583 GCA_022496215.1 Russula brevipes | reverse complement strand
AGTTGCCCAATCTGTAAAGGCAGCTTCCGTCCTCAAGTTTTCCGTGCTCATGTCAACAAGTGTGAGCGGGAGAAAAGGGCAGAAGACGGGCGAGAGGAGTACAACAGAGAAAAAACAAAGAAGATGCTTGCTCACCTCGCATGTGCGTATCATTCTCCTTGCCTCACTAACGTCTCTCATTCCTATCTAGCCTACAAACCCCCAGTTGATGAGGCCGATGAGGCTGGATTCCCACACGACGATTTCAACGATCGCAGTCCCCCAGAGCTCTGCAACCCCCTCGAAACAGCAGGTAGGGATGACCCTTTCGAGTCTATAGCATATACATTACTTACTTTTCATAGATCCGCAGCCCAATACCCCTCAGCCTGATGTGGTTAGGGGTGCTGCGATCAGTGAGTTTCGCGTCGAGTATCACCCGAGGAGCCAGAAACATGTCAAGCCTGAGGTCTACCGCTCTGAGGAGTATCATTCTGCCTATCAGCCCTCCCCTCAACCCCCCCGGGGTGATTCCAATCCCTGGGGGCCGTTCTTTAACACCCGCGAAGACTTCCTTGTTGCAGAACTTCTTCTCGAAGCTGGAATGAACAAAGAGCAGTCGGAAAGGCTCATAAAAATTATAGGTCGCTGTGTTTCTGGTAAGGGGACGTTCACGCTTGCAAGGTATGCGGACATTGAGTCCGCTTGGGAGCGTGCCTCGATAAATTTGACTCCTGTGAGTCTGTGAGCGATATTAGATCGAAAGGCTGATTGTCTCGGTGTGTAGTTCGAAAAATCTGTTGTGTCTGTAAAGTACAAGGATAAAGAAATGTCCTACGATGTCCATCATCGTTCGTTGTGGGACTGGGCGACTGATTTGGTCCAGGATCCTCTACTTGCGCCGCACTTCCACTGGGATGCGGAGAAGGTGTTCAGGTGCTTAGGAGACCAGACTACACGCGTGTTCGATGAGCCCTGGACTGCGGATGCATTCTGGGACATTCAAGTACGTGCCAATTTGTCCCTTGCTGTATGAAAACATTAATCTTACATGTCCTGTTTCCAGTCACAGATCCCGGAGGGTGGTAGTCCTCTGAGCTTTATTATATATGCTGATAAGACCAAACTATCAAGTTTTGGCACAGCAAAGGGTTATCCAGTTATTGCACGATGTGCAAACCTCCCCACATCAATTCGAAATGGGAATGGGCTTGGTGGTGGGCGTGTTGTTGGGTGGCTACCAATTGTAAGTTACAGTTCCCAATTTACTATTCTCAGATTTAAGTGATGTTCTTTGTCTCCAAGGTTTCTGAGGACCCGAAAGAATCCAAGAAGCCTCTCTTTGTCAACTTTAAACGTGCAGTCTGGCATGAGTCCCTTCACATTGTACTTCAATCAATCATCAGGCATTCAAAATCAGGTTGCTGGCTTCAATGTGCAGATGGTGCACAGCGCTGGATTTTCCCAAACATCCTCATTCTATCTGCTGATTATGAAGAACAGTATGTATTATTTTTGGGGTGACATTTTCAACTGACATTATATTACCAGGTGTGTTATGTCCCTTATCCGTGGATCAACATCAAAACGCCCATGTCCAGTCTGTCTTGTTAAGGCAGAAGACCTTGCTGATATCACAAAGACTTGGCCCTTTAGGACAGCTGACCACACTCAGGACATCATTCAGCAGGCACGTGCTCTCCATAGTGCTAATGAGCGTGAGAAATTATTGTCTGAGAATGGCATTCGTAATGTTGATGTGAGTAATATCTATCACAATCTTGATTTGGGTAACAACTATGATCTAGAATGTTTTCTGGAGGTTGCAATACTCAGACCCACATCGTGCACTTTCATTTGACAGATTGCACTCAAACAACAGTGGTTTGTTGGGCACCATCTCTGGGAACAGTTCAAGACTCTTATCACAAGTTATGGTCGCTCACAAATGGCACAAATTGATACACAGTGAGAGGCACATTACAAGAAATTATGTGACTGCTAACAATTTTGTTTTCAAAGGTTTAATGCTGTCCCTCGCTGGAGTGGTCTAATTCACTTCTCAGAGGTCATGAAGGTATCATTTACAGATGGTGCCAAGTTTGAAGACATGTCAAAGGTGTGGGAATTGTTCCATGTTGCTTTGATTCTGAGTTAATGCTCCTCAGCTTATTGTATTTGTTGCCCTCAATGTTATCCAACGGAATGACAAAGAAGGATGGGCCCTCCTTCGCTCCTTGCGAAGCTATTCAATTGTGGATTTATACCTTGCACTTGAGGTACACACTGAAAATACAATCCAATCTGGTCGGCGTGAACTTGCAAAATTTGCACTATGCATACAAGTATGTATCTTGCTTATGTCTTTGACCCCATAGATCTGATAAATGCTCACTAGGAATATGTAAATGCATCCACAAATGCTTCAGAAGATGAACCTGTCAAGAAATGGAGCTTCCCAAAGATGCATGCACTAGTACACAGCTTTGATGACATTGAGAAAAAAGGGGCCTCTCGCAATTACAACACAAAGCCAAATGAAAAGCTCCATGGCCCACTCAAGAAGGCCTACTTGACCACTAATTTCAAGAATGTTGCTCCACAGGTATGTATCAATCAGTTCATAGAGTACACTCTCTGATCTGACATCTACATAGATATTAAAAGTTGACCATCATAAATTCATCTCATCATTTATACACAGCCAAATTGATGAGATGGATGCCAACAATTCCACTGAGGAGGTTGTAGAAGTGTTGTCATCATCACAACCACCCTCAAGCATTTCACAAGCCCCACTACAGAGTAAAGTGTTTAAGGATGGCCATGTCTCCCTGCACTCACAACAGCTGCCAACAAAATTTGCTTCACTGGATGACTCCTTCAGGACCAGCCTGGCTAGTTGGCTGACCACTGAGTTGGCAGCCAATAATGTCCCATTGCCCAGCCCTGTCAAGTTTAGCCCTGGTGACCAGGTGAGTGTTGTATACCCTTAGTTGTATGTGTATGTCTTGATGTTATCTAGATCACTGAATACCAAACCATTAAGATTGTCTATGAGTCAAAGGTTGACCTCAAACAGTACATTGATCTGATTCACTGCAGTCCACGCTTCCATAATCAGGAACGACGTGACTTTGTGATCATCCAGACCATCAGTGGCCCTATCTTTGCTCGCCTTCTGAAGGTGTTCCTGTGTTCAATTGCCAACACTTCATATCCCATATGTTTCGTGCAGCCACTGGACGCACCAATCTCAACACCACCTGTCAAAGATCGTGACTTGCAGCTTCATCGTGTTCGTGCCAAGTCCAAGTCCGAGTTCATCTTCACACAATCAATTATTCGCGGTGCACCTCTTATCGAGGACTTCAATAAACCTGGAGACTTTCTAGTTATGGATGTTGTTGACCACACCGGGGATCTATTCCTTCGCTGTAACGAGATGTACCTACACAGATAAATCAAGTGCTGCAACAGCGTCTTATGCAGCGTCTTGTAACTTTCCTACTATTACTCACTATGTTCACTCTGACTTTGTGTCGTTCGAGAGGCTTTCTGGCCTGAGCACGTCCCTAACGTGATGAACCTACTGACCCTGTGGCAGCATCAATAAAGGGATCAGCAATGTCAGTATGGTTTATTATATATAAGGGTTACCACGAAGGACACATGACAGAACAGTGCCACTCATAGGTGGACGGGCGGCGCGCGCGGTCGAGGGGTTGGACCGGTGGGGGAACGGACGGCATGGGGCCCCGAGTGGTGGAGGCGCGTTCGTCGCCCACACGCCGAAGTCGTCGCCGTCGACGCCGCCACCGCCGCCACTCATAGGTGGACGGGCGGCGCGCGCGGTCGAGGGGTTGGACCGGCGTGGGGGAACGGACGGCATGAGTCGTCCTCGTGTTTTTCAGGGGGCCCGAGTGGTGGAGGCGCGTTCGTTGCCCACACACCGAAGTCGTCGCCGTCGACGCCGCCACCGCCGCCACTCATAGGTGGACGGGCGGCGCGCGCGGTCGAGGGGTTGGACCGGTGGGGGAACGAACGGCATGGGGCCCCGAGTGGTGGAGGCGCGTTCGTCGCCCACATACCAAAGTCGTCGCCGTCGACGCCGCCACCGCCGCCACTGATAGGTGGACGGACGGTGCGCGCGGTCGAAGGTTCGGACCGGTATGGGGAAACGGACGGCGGGGTCGTCCTCGTCGTTTTCAGGTAGCTGGTGTTGGGGCTCGGGAGACGAGCGGGGTGTCCGCTTGGGTGTCCGACTGGGGCGCTGCACGGCATGGGCATGGGCAGAGGCTCTTGTCTTCGATAACTCGAACGTTGACTGTTGAACGTTGAACGCGAGAAGAGACGGGTCGAGACGGGTCGACGACGGGTTGGCGGGTTACATAATGCTGACCCGTACCCGTGACCCACACGGGTTTCTCAACCCGTGCTGATCCCTACAGAGCACACATTCAGTTGCGTGCGACCGATTACACCAGCAATAAACCTGAGAAAAGATAAGAACACATAAGTAATGGTAATGAAAAGAGGAAGCGGGCATACTCGCGGTCGGACTGGGTCGCTGACGCTGTCGAATATTGAGTTTCACGATCGTCGTCGTGCTGGAGCAGGGGGGCAACACTATCGTCGAAAGAAGAGCGGATCTCGCTCTGGTTCAATTTAATATTCGACCTGCACGGGGGAATAGAGTTGTCATGGTCATGGATGAGATAGCCAGGACAAGGGAACTCACGCGCTGGAAGAAAACTGCAGTTTCGCGGAGGACGTGGCTGGCTTCGACAAGTTCTGCGAGGCGGCCGCTGCACCTCATAAGCAGAATTCATCTTGAGCAAGCGCGACTCGTGCTCGCTGAGGGTGACGTCGAGGTCATTCATAGTTTGCGCGGCTCGGGGGCCAAGGTAAGCAGTCGCGTGCGACGACCGATTACGCCAGCGACAAACTGAGAACAGACAAGAAAGGATAAGTAAACGGTAATGAAAAGAGGAAGCGGCACACTCGAGGTCGGGCTGGGTGGTTGATGCTGTCGAATATTGATTTTCACGATCGTCGACGTGCTGGAGTAAGATCCGCTCTGGTTCAATTCGGCCTAAACGGGGAATTGAGTTGTCGTGATCATGGGTGAGATGGCCAGGACAAGGGCACTCACGCGCTGGAAGAAAACCGCAGCTCATGAAGGATGGGCGGCATGGAGGTACCTGATTCCTTCCGGTAGAACATCAAAAATGGAGCAACACGAGAATGAACGGTATGTGCTCACCGCGGCAATGCCTGAGAGCGAATTGAATCATCTCGAATGTCATGAGTGGGGCACCAACCCCCGGCAACGACGGTCTTGCCGCCAACGTCATAATTGAACAGATTGAGGGTCTCTTACACAGCGATTTCCTTGCGTACAAGATCTTGGCAGGTGAGCAAGCTCTCACCAATTGTGACAAGTTGTGCCCCGTGGGTGCTGCCAGCATTGTAGAAGGCCAACTCGAGGTCCTCAATTCGCCCGGTTACCTCGCGGAGTGACTGGGACCGCTATGTCCGCATTTACGTCGATGGGATAAATCGTTGCACCAAGGGATTCGGAGACCCTGCGAATCTTTGCGAGCAGAGCATCGCCATAGGCGACGATAATGAATACGTTCTTGTAGGTTGAGTTGCCCGTTGCGGCATCGACAAAGGGATCGGTGATGTCGGTATGGTTCATATAAAGGTTACCGCGAAGGACGCGCCAGAGTACGCGTTCAAAGGTAGGCAGTCGCGCGTGGTCGATTACGCCAGCTATAAACCTGACAAACAGATAAGAGCGAATAAGTAATGAAGAGAAAGCGGCATACTCGAGGTCGAACTGGGCGGTTGACGTTGTTGAATATTGATTTTCGCGACCGTCGTGCTGGAGTAGAGGGGCAGAACTATCGTCAAAAGAAGAGCGGATCTCGCTCTGGTTCGATTCGGCCTAAACAGGGGGGAATAGAGTTGTCATGGATGAGATGGCCAGGACAAGGGCACTCACACGCTGGAAGAAACCTGCAGTTTCGCGGAGGACATGGCGGGCTTCGACAAGTTCGGCGAGGCGGCCGCTAAGCATCTCACAAGCAGAATTCATCTCGACCAAGCGCGACTCGTGCTCGCTGAGGGTGACGTCGAGGTCATCCATGGTCTGCGCGGCTCGGGCCAACGGCGATGAGAGGCGCAGAATCGTACCAAGGCCTGATGGGAACGACATTGCACTCGTGCTCAGTCTGCGCTGCAAAGAAGCGGACGCGGCGCGCCATCTCTTCTATGCGACGGTTCTCGCCGGACAAAGGAACGTTGGAGGGGTCGGGGTTGAGCTGTGAAGTGGAAGGCGTGGGTCAGAGAGGAGGACAAGGACGTGAAAGGAGAAACGGACGTCTTTGAACTCGACGTTGCCGAGTTTACCAAGTTCGGCGATGGTCGTTGTGGTTAGGCGTGAGGCCATTGGGTGTGACATGTCTGATCTGCTCATGTCACGGTGCTCATAGTGTACTGCATGCTCATAAATGACAACAGATCAGAAAAGACAGCGACTTGAAGAGTGGGCGATACTTACTGGGCAACTCCAAGTCAACCATCCGCCATTCTCGGTGCTCACCTCAAAGATCATTTGTCTCGTGACAAGATCTAGGCTGCCAGTGCTCATGCACTCATGGTTGGAGCGGCGCTGATGGCATGATGTAAGGTAAGGGATCAGCGCGATCAGCCAACACCCCTTATTACTATCATCTGTCATCCATTACAATGATTGTAATCACACATGCAGCAAAGGGTAGTGGAAGCGAATTGGGGTGATAGATTCATTTGAAATTGTACCGCCTAGATGATATTGATTCTCCTTGAATTGGAGATCGCTCCGAGTCCAATACCAATCAGGAAACCTCCAGGGAATTCTGAGAGCAGTCGAACACCTTCTTGAAGCATTTCATCGTCCTACAGCAGCCTTTTGTATGTCATTCCAAGCGCACGCAGGGATCCGCAAGGGGATCCGTCCGCACACATATATGGTCACCTTATGTCAGCATCTGCGTTGTCGAGGGTTTCCATCCGTGTTTGCCCTACCCCACATGGCAAAGCCACCCCTCAATGTCAGAGGCTTAAAAGCCGCCTTTCCCTGTCCTCATCACCATTATCGGTACCCCCTTCAATGGCTTCCGATGACTCTTCTGAATCTGATGGAGGCGATTACCAGTCTGAGGGTCTGTCCGGCAGTGATGATGACTTCCTCTTGACAATGCCGACTATACCTGCATCGACCCGTTCCGACATTTCCAATGGAGAGCTTCTTGAGGTGCGTCTGTACTTTGATCTATATTGATCGTTACTAATTTCCTCTGGCAAAATCTATGCACGATTCCCAGTCCCTCAAGACCTCTCAGCTCTTCCAGCAACAGCTCGTTCAACGATACAAGGAACTGAAGAAAAAGTGCATGGAAGCAGAGTCTCGCGTACCTTCCAGGACGAGGGGGGGCCGTAAGCTGGCGTCGAAGGACGATAGAAAGGATGTTAAGCATGCAGGGGGGAGGTTTTCCTTTGCCCACGAGCTATGGGTTGAAGACAAGATATTCAACATGGCACGCCCCCCCGACGTCGACCCACTGAGCCCCCTTCGCTACGATTACGCGGAAACACAGAGTCTTGCCATCGTCTCCGAGTTGTACGAGTCCCTTACTCCGGCGCTGCAGGAGGAACTTGCGACCCCGTCAAGCAGACAGTCATTCAAAGATGCAGTAAGTACTTTCCTGTTGTTACAGTCACTCTAACTGATCATTCGCAACAAGTTCACTTGTCAATTCAATCAAGAGCGTTCCAACGCAGTACACCTTGCGCGTGACATCGCAGGCCAACTGCTGAATGTCGACTCGAGAATTATTGGAAGCGAACCTGAACGCGTTAAGTCCCCGGTGTTGCTAGCCCTACTCCATAACCCGAAGAAGCCCGGGGAGAAGTATCCGTTGTGGGCAAGTATGCTCTTCTCATCGCAAGATTGCAATCATGGAGAGCCACTCAAAGTCCATGCCCTTCGGCAGGTGAGTCCTGAGGCCTGAGGTCATCCATTCACATATACGCCTCTGATATCTCTCAGTTCATCAAAGCTTTCCTATTCGGGAAGTCATCAATTTGCGGCGAACCTAAAGGAAAGCGTGCATCGAAGGCCACTCTGTGGGGGCTCACGAAAACAACTCCTGGCATGATCGCTGCTGCGGCCACGATGGTAAGAGTTTTATTGTTTTATCTGATGCTCGTTTACCAACGTTACATGTTACACAGCTCACCTTTGCCTGTGGGCCAGACTCGACCTTCTCTGCAGCCAAGAGCGCCAGTGGGGTCGATTGGGGGCAGCGCCACACCTGTTACAAGGCCTTTGTCTTGAAGCTCCCGCTTGCATACCGAACGCGCCTCTTCTCATGGTATGATGAATATATTTTTGGTGCCAAAGAGCCGGTGCCGGACAATACAAACACATCTAGCGCCGCATTTAATGACGTCGATGAGCTTATCCAGCAACTGAGCAACAGGAATGCCGAGCCCCCTTCCTCTGCACCGCCCGCTCTCACCTCTGCACCGCCCGCTCTCACCTCTGCACCGCCCGCTCTTGCCTCTCCAACACCCACGCTACCCTCCCCGCCGCCGGACCCATCTCAGCCTTTCACCGATGATATCGCTATGACACTAGACCCTGAGCCTGGGTACCCAGCCTCTCCCGTAGCGACTGTCGACGATCCCGTCGTTCCACCCTCCAAAGGCAAGGGCAAGGGCAAGGGCAAGGCCAAAGAAGTTACGAAGAAGGGGCGGCATCCCGCTAGGCGTGTTTCAGCGAGGAAAACGAGGGTCGTTTCCGGTTAGGTCACAGTGTATTTAGTGCTGTGCCCATGTCAAATACATTCGTACGAGTGCAATCATCCATAGTTGATAGCATATTGTGCAGGGAGCAAGGCGGAATAGAACGGAAAGTGCCGTCAGTCACGTGATGCTTAACCACAAAGTTCGAATTCCTTCGCCTTCACCTCCGCCTCTCTTCATTCCTCTTCAACCACCACCCCACCATTGCCGTCGCAGGTCTCCTTCTCAACCCACCAGCCTATACATTTCTGTGTTTCTGATGTTGAGACTGGCATTGTCGTCTCGGTCATTGTGGCACCCCTCATCGTCGATATGGCCTGCAACACCGCAGTAAAAGGTATGCCTACAGCTATTCTCCGTTCCTCCATCTTCTCACCAGTGCATGCACCCCAGCTTCATGGTGTGCCCGGTCAGTACTCTCTTGACCTTGCCGTCGCCGTTTCCTCCATCCTCGCCACTGCCTCAACCCTCGCTGTTTCCTCTGCCTTCGCTGTTTCCTCTGCTCTCGCCGTGTCCTCCATCCCTGCCTCCGCCTCGTCCTCGCCGTTTCCTCCATCCTTGCCACTGCCTCCACCCTCGCTGTTTCCTCGGCTCTCACTGTATCCTCCATCCCTGCCTTCGCCTCGCCCTTGTCGTTTCCTCCATCTTCGTTGTTTCCTCCGCTCTCGCCGTGTCCGCCGCTGTTGCCGTTTCCTCCATCCCTGCCTTTGCCACGCCCTCGCCGTTTCCTCCATCTTCAATGTTTCCTCTGCCCCCACTATTTCTTCTGTCCTCGTCATTGCCTCCGCCCTCACTGTTTCCTCCGTCCTCGCTGTTTCCTCCGTCCTTGCCGTTTCCTCTGCCCTTGCCATTGCCTCGCCCTCGCCGTTTCCTCTGTCTTTGCCGTTTCTTCCGCCCTCACCGTTTCCTCCGCCCTCACTGTTTCCTCCGCCCTCACTGTTTCCTCCGCCCTCACTGTTTCCTCCGCCCTCACCGTTTCCTCCGCCCTTGCCGTTTCCTCTGCTCTGACCATTTCCTCCGTCCTCGCCATTGCCTCTGTCCTCGCCGCTTCCTCTGCCCTTGCCATTGCCTCGCCCTCACCGTTTCCTCTGTCTTTGCCGTTTCTTCCGCCCTCACCGTTTCCTCCGCCCTCACCATTTCCTCCGCCCTCACCATTTCCTCCGCCCTCACCATTTCCTCCGCCCTTGCCGTTTCCTCTGCTCTGACCATTTCCTCCGTCCTCGCCATTGCCTCTGTCCTCGCCGCTTCCTCTGTCCTTGCCATTGCCTCGCCCTCACCGTTTCCTTCATCTTCATCATTTGAAAGTGAGTTTTTCATTCTCTCATCACCATGCAAATTGTTAATATTCTGTGGTCCTGAGATATATCATGATCAATACTGCACGAGCCCGTAATTGGAGGGACACGGAATGGTGGAGGTGTATAAAAAGGTGGAAAATGAGCATATAATGGATTTGCGAGATTATAATGGCCGCTAGAGTAGCTTGCATTATAACTCCCAACCAGTGCTCGTAAAGGTTTGTATAAGACATTACGTCATTTTATAATGCCTATTTTAAGGTCGTTATAAGACGCATTATAAGAAGGAACCCGTTCATTACAAAGTCCATGATAATGGTGTTTACCAGATTTCACTGTTTCTTATAATAGATATTACCAGATTTCACGATTGTTTATAATAGGTATTACCAGATTTCACGATTGTTTATAATCATTATAATGCGACCGTTTACATTTTATTGGATTATAAAATTATAATGTATTATAAGGTTGTTTCCCAAATTTGCGACAGGGGGTGCAGGGAGCGGGGGTGCGGGGGGCGGGGGTGCAGGGAGCAGGGGTGCAGGGGGCGGGGGCGAGGGTGCAGGGAGGTGGCATGGATTCAGATGGTATGGATCCAGATGGGGATTGCGTAAATGCCCCCCGGGTTCCTGCTCTTACCTCTGCGAGAAACTTTTTCATTCTGGTGGATTTTGATTTGGGTGTAATGAAGGTAAATGGCTAGGGTGTGTGTACGACGTGCGGGCAGTGGCAAAAGAGTTGCAAGTTCGGATTCGTCACCAGTGGCGATTACGTCACAGTTTTGTTTCGCTTAGCCGTTCTCGCAGTTGGGCTGTAGGGGACGATCGGTGGGGACGATCGGCAACCTAACTTAGCGCTGTAAGTTCGAAAACCAATAATGAAAGCGGTGCACCGCCTACCTGATTACAGTAATACTGTATGTCTTTTTTGGAAAGCGCTTTTATTCTCCGCAACATAGCTAATTACTGTTTGGGGTAGTTACTGCTATGTGAAAGACGGGGAGAGGTAAGTTACTGTATGTCACAACAACCGCGTAAAATGACAGGCGGATGTTGCCGACATTCGCCACCTCCAGTGTCCACAGAGAGGTTCCTGGGTTTTCCTCTCACCAGCCCCAGCAATATCCTGCAATACCCAGCATTTCGGAAGTCCGGGGCCGCCTGCCGCGTGGTCCCGTCTGTGGGCCCGGGGTCACTGGTCTGTCACCCTTGCCTCACCTTTCTGTCCAGTTCCATCGCGCACAACTATTTTTTTCCGTGCGCATTCCGTTTCTATCTCTGCCGCATTCGCAATCGCTGCGCATGTCAGTCTGCAACGTCCATCCAGCTGGCTGGACTCACGCAGAGTCGCAGACTGACGCAGTACCTTTTCCCGTTTGTAACTGCACCCTCTGTTATCCTCCCTGCCCCCTGTCCGTCGTCCCCTTCGCACCACGCTCCGGCGTCATAGGCTGTTTCGTGCACCTGCCCGGAACAAAACACGAGTTCAGTTCCCACCGTTCCATTGAGCATCGGTTGGGGGGCATGTGATACGTCCGGCTCCCGCCCGCACTATGTGGGAGCCTTGGCGCACGATGAGACCCGAGAGGCCACCCACCTCTCACGTCGGCCCGACATAGTCGACATGCATTCCTTTCACCGGGCCCGACCATTCCACCCAGTTTGTCCTCCGTCTCCCGTTTTAAGTTTCTTCTCACCGCGTCTCTTGTGATGCAGTCACGGCGTATCCCTCGCCAGCGTGTCGTCCGTGGCTCTATGGACGCCATCATATCGTGATGACGAGCACACATTCACGCCCTTCGCCCCAGTGAATGACCACTCATTCTTCTCTCTCTCTCCGACCGACGACCGTGTATCGCATCACATCGTTCCACACCAGTCCTCTGCGCGTCGCTGCTTACTCTTCATGCACTCGCCCTCGCCTCCGGTGGTGACCATCGCTTCCGATACTGCCATGGCGCGCCATCCCTGGCATGGTCACGGAGGGCCCCTTCCCGTCGTCCCCCCCATGCCGCACTCGGTGGACCTCACAAACGTGCATCATTTGAATACGCGTCCATTTTTTCGGAGACATTTTTGTCGTTTTTGAGGTCTCTGCACTTCCTTCATTCCCACTCTCCATCTCGGGGATGCAGACAGATTCGCTGACAAAACTCGAGCCTGCCTCCAGTCCTCCTCTTTGAGGCTGCGGCCCAACGCCCGCTCCACGACAAAATGGGACTTTTGAAAGGTGCCCGTCCCAATCACGTCTTCCTCCCATTCTCGCACGTCTGCGCTCGGCCTCGCACAGATTCCGTGGTGTTCGTAGGCCACGTTTCGTGATCCGCAACCCCCTCCTAAAACGTGCGTCTGCCACTGCGTCTCACACCTTCTCCTCCCGTACTCTCCCACGGCCGACTATATGTATATGTAGTCTGTCCTGAGCGACTTCTGCGGAGTGCACCGAAATGGTGTTGTTCCCCTATTGTGCATCCGCCTCACTTACCCCTTCTCCCTCCGCCGCACCTCCAGCCCTCCTCTTTTCGACTGTCTGTGCTCCACAACAAAATTGGAATGGTCCCCTCAACATATGCCAATCGCGCATGACAGGGAGAGCAGTACGTCATCGTTCCGTCTCACTCCGACACCTTCTCTTACTGTCGTTCTCTGACATCGCTGTGCGTCTTATCTGACTGAATTACCATACCTCATGGTCTGCTACAGTATGCTCGTGGATTACTTTACTTGCCGTCCTTTATGACGGATAAACCTTAATAAAATTTACTTCTCACGAGTCCCCCTAGTTTGACATACAATTCAAAAATGCTTTTTACCGTGGCGCGTAATACTGTAGAGGCCTCTATGGAATGCGACCTATCGAATAATCGATTGAACAGTAAAACATCATGCTCCTTTCGCATGAGATCGCCCTCCTTGGCATCTTCTCGGCAGTTCCTATGGTCCCATTCCCGCGGATACCTGCCCTTCTCATGCCTCCCACAGTGGTCGAAGTCGATGAGTTTAACGTCACCGCTTTTGGAAACGAAGATATTGGGGCCTCGAATGTCGCCGTGCACAAACTCCTTACCGTGAATGAGGCACAAGGCCCCCCAAAGCTTTTCTTTGTATCTCAGTCGCTCCTCGTGGGTCTTCATCTCCAGCATCGCCCAATCGGAATCCAGCAGAAACTCCATGACCACCATGTTCCAGCCGCCTGCCAGATCTTCCACCGCAAAAAGTTCTGGCGCAAATCCCTCGGCAGCCAACAGATTGTGCATGTACTCCGAGTAAGTGCGCGTAAACTTGACCGCAATCGGTGGTAGATTTGCGTTGGGACCCGTATGCTCAGCCAAGAATACAAGGGCACTTTCCGTCAACCGCAACCTGTATTCGAAAGAGTGCTCAACACCGTTTCCATCCTCATACGAGTTCCTATAAGGGAACCAGCGATCAGGGGACTCAACGGCTTCGCGGGATGGATATCCGGAGACAGGGCTGGAAGGAGACTTGTAAAATGCCTGCAGTTCCTTAAAGGCGTTCCTTAACGCTCGGACAAACCCAGCGAGCAAGTCACGTTGGTGATCGTCGCGGAAATCGCAATCGACTCGAAGCCCAGGCGTCAGTGCTTGCACTTGCACGGATCCGTCGGGACACATGATAGCCCCTGACATGTCGATGTATGGCCCTGAAATGCGTCAGTCTACGAGCACTCGCCAAAAGATAACATATCATACCATGATACGCAACGAGAATCGCCGGCAGGCAGGTTTTGCCAACACGATAAGAGCGCCTTTCTTGCATGTAATATGCTCTAAAGTATGCCATTGATTGCCAATGAGGATCCGAAGACGCCTCACCGAGCTCCGCCTTGCCTTCCATTATGATAAGGACATAGTCTCTCCACTCCACGTACCCATCGCGTTCCCTTGTAATCACGGCTGCAAGCGTAGGCGAGCCTCCGTGAATTGTTCCAGCAACTCATGCTCATCATCCGGCAATTTCTTTTCTACTATATCTTGGAGCGTTTCGAGCAGCCACTTGCGGAAAGCCTCCTTTCGCGTAAACTCATTTTTTTCCAACCTTGACAACGTATTGGCAAGGTTTCGAGCGGGAGCGAAGTCTTCCCATCGAAGGTCTTGAGGCGTGGTGAATACAGCATCCGATAGGCGACCAAAAATCGGCGAAATGAGAGTGAGAGGAACTGAAGAGAAGTCGATCGGCCTGTTGTGGATGTAGACTTCGCGTCCGCGTTTCCTTGGGCCCATTACATCTCGAAAAGTCGACGGTTTCGCGAAATTGGATGGTGAAATATTGATGTGTTTATAAGTGGACGCGTGATAATCCAACTTTCGCTTTTTGGATGGTGCTTCTGCAAGGACGAGAATGAAGGATTAGAGATCGTGGATGGAGATTTGCGAGCTCTAGAAGCTCGAGGAACTCACCTCCCTCAGCGAGTTCGGATGGACTGGGCGAGGCTATAAAGGGACAGTGACATTTGAATGGCGCAAACCACGTCAGGAATAGTTGTGGTTCGAATCACCGGCACTCACGAGAAGGTCGGAGTCGAACAACAATGTGAAGGTTCCCCTGAGCAGGTTCCGGTGGCAAAAAGATTTTGGAAGCAGGTCTGTTTCCAGTAACGCATCTTCGTCCATATACTCGCGTCTGGTCAGTTCGTCCTTGAGTTTCTGGTTCACTGGAATGGATACCTTGCACAACAGTTGTGAAGCAAAGAAGTCAATGTGGAGAAAACTGCTCACCATCCACAGTTGGAGTTCGTCTGGGTCTATACCAGCAAGCGTATTTGGTTTCTTCTGAAGTATCGCTGTTTTCAGGTGGTCCACCGTTCTACTGCCTTTGATGTCTACTGCAATTGAAGAATATGACTTTCCGAGACCCAACAGAACAGCGTGATGATGCGATCTGGGTCTCCCATTGGTGTGGACATGGGCGGCGGAACTATCCCTAACCCCAGGTTCGGACGGGACCCTTTCGGACAGTCACACTTGTCATGGGCCAACAGGCTCATTCTCGGTTCCCAAATGGCCCTGATAGGGCATCAGCAAAAAAGACAAAATACTTAGTGTGCTTAGGTTACTTGATGCCACTTAAGATGCTTACTGGGCTTAGTAAAAAAAAATTCTACCCCTTCCACAGGACCAGTGTTGCACAGCTCAAAAGTTATGGGTGCTCTCCTGATCCTCATTCCATTGCAGATACATTGGGAAAATGTCCATAAACTTTCCAACTTCTTGGCTTTTTAAGTCCAAAAGCTAAAAAGTGGCAAAAGCCAGGATCTATTCATGATGAAAAGTGAGAAATGAAACTTTTTTTTTTTGGAACTTCATGAAATGAACTGTCTCGGAGTGTCTCCCCTCTATTTCCTGATAGCCATTACTGTTTGTGGATTTCATAACTTTTTATAGCTTTTTATTTTTTTTTTCGCAGCAGCCAATGAAATGTAGCTTTCCACAAAATTTAGGTTCCTTTTCAACTTTGCAACTTTCTGCTACTTTCCCCAACTTTTGCTCCTTTTTTGGCTTGTACAAGCTCATACAAGCCAAAAAAGTTTATTGCAGGTTTACCAATGTATCCCCTCATGTGAACGAGCCTGTGTTCTGCAGAAGCACATCACCCTTCACCATTCCGTTTCTGAAGCAATACAGCGAAAAAGGCCCCTGCTGCGTACTCTAGCGGCGTGGATTACGGAAATACTAGCAGCGTGCCCATCAGACATGTGTTACTGGCATGTTGACAGAGATCACAGCCAGCATACTGCCAGCATCTGCCCCTAATCCTATCCCCATTTGTTGTCATAGCTCCATTTAGCGAGTTTGGCCACAATGCAGCTGCCAAGAACACAATGATCAAGCCATTCGATGGGACAATTTGATGTGATACAGGTTCAAATCGAAGTAGTCTGGGCACTGTCTGGCTGTCTGGGCACAGTACAGTACCAAATGTAAGCCATCACCTCTACATCGAGTCCGTCCCAAAAACTCCAGCTTCCTGACCAAGAAAGAGACAGAAACCCCAACTCAAAGACTCGGCAGCGCACCGAGCTGCTTAAGGCAGTCCAACACGACCCCAAGCGCGATCAGAGAAAAGCTTTCGATGTATTCCTTATCGCGGTGGTGTTGCGCCCAGCCCCACGTCGCCCATGCATTCCTCAGATTGCCTCGGAAGAATTCGTCGTCATCTGGCCGCTGGCCCTCCTCGGCGGCGGGCACGATCCGCGCACGAATATTGCGCACCAGCGTGTCGGCATGCAGCCTCATTCGGTACGCGCGGTCCTTGCGCAGTCGCGGCTGCGCAGACTTGGCCAGGATTATCCCCAGGACGACCTCCTCCTCGGTCAAGCGGACGTCCGGAGAATCGAGAAGCGTATGCGCCATGCAGACGTATCGCATCTCCCGCACGAAGCGCACGTGGAGCCCTTCCGCCTGTACATTCTCCGCCTTAGGTGTCTCGACAACGGCAGCGCTCATCGTGTGCTGGATGAGCGGGGCGATGGCCTGAGATATCACGTCCTCCAGCGGCGCGGGTGGTTCCGGGGGCGTTTCAGAGGCGCCCTCGGGTGGTTCGTCTGGGTCGTGCAGATGGATATTTCGAAACAGGTACCCCAACGCACGATCAGACTCGTAGTAGTCTAGGTCGCGGGCTCCAGTTACTTCGGCCTTTTTCCAATCGGGCTTGAATTTGATCAGCGGTTCCGGGAAGTCGTCAGTAATATCAACTGCCACTCCGTTCTTGGCATAGTCAACGGCCTGACTGTATAACTTTGCAAGCTTCACACAGTGCTTATCGAATACGCCGTCCTGTTGGCAAGTGAGGGATAACAAGGCTGGAAAGCAAAATAAACATACCTTCGACTGATCTGCGATGGTCATGTGTCGTCGGCCAGTAAGCCCTGCAGGGGTGTAGCGAAGTGCATTCGATGGTGAGGTGGACGACATGACAATGCGTACCATGACATCAGAGCTGATATACTGTACGACAAAATCACAGACATCTTCAATCGTAGCGTCCCCACGGGCTCGTCCAGTGTCCAGATCTCACCAGGGGGGTAATCCGCTGGATTCGTCTGAATGCTTGGGAGTAATCTAGGGTTCTGGTAGTAAATGTCGTAGGTATCACTGGAAGATTGTAGGTGCCTTGAGCATCAAGTTCGAGTGTTCAGATACATACCCATCCAAATCACCACCAGCAAGCGATGACGCAAGTGATCGATCACCTGAGGAAAAGTGGGGGAAATGTACATTGGTTCAGAGCGTTGGCAAGTTTCTTTTGGGTCACTCGCCAACTGTAGGTAAAACGACCACATTGGTCAGCCCACGGAAAAAGCAGATCTTGTCGTCGGGAGGCTTTCCAACCGCAGTGACACGTTGTACTATAACACTGATGAGCATCTTCGGGGTCGAAGGCGGGACGAAACACGATATACATACTGTCACCAGGGTGGATCACTGGACTCCTGGAAATCACGCACGTACCCTTGAGATATATGGGATCTTCGTCCACGGATTCTTGTACACAGGCTACCAACCATCTCATGAACGAAGCAGCCCAGATCGGAAATATATATAATACCATAGATGTGACCTTCAGCAAGGGTGAATACATCCTCTGGGTTGGCGCCTTCTTTGATATACGCCAGGCCCTCGTCCGCAACCCCAACTAATTGGTAGCTGTTTGGCACCGGAATCCGTGCCTTGAACTTCACCTCACGAAGCGAGTGATTCACGGAATAACGAAGCAGACGTCCAAAGAAAGCACTCTCGACGGCCCTCTTCTCGAAGTTGTCCTTGAAGTCAAGTCCGAGCGCATAAAGCTGCTCGAGTATGAAGCTCAAGTGAAACTTATTGCCGAGATTGTGACTCTTGAGCAAACGTCGAAAATTGTCAAAGGAATCCTCCGAAAGGTAGATGTTCGCCTTTGTAGCTTCTTGAAGGTCAATGAGGGCTTCTATCCTGACCCCACGATCTTCTAGCACCATGACATTGATCCTGGTGAGTGTGTCCCAGGAGTCAGTGGGCGCGTCGAGGAGACGAGATCACAAACCTGTTCAGATGAACCGCGTTCGGGTAGTCGAACGACCGCGCAATCTCAAATTCGGCTTCCTCGACGTTGTGCACTGGGAACTTGCACTGAGAGGGCCGCAAGCGCAATTTGATTCCCTGCAGGCGACTGTCCACAGCGACGACGCCCTTGTATCCCAGAAACCGAAATTGGTATGCGGACGGCTTGATGCGATTCTCCCTGAGGTTACCTGTGGCGCGGCAGTTTGCGTCCCATATCATGTCAGCTAGCTCCCGCGAAATCGTCCCAACACCGTCCGTGTGGGGTCCCAAGTCATCCTGCTCCTCCCACTGATCGCGCCGAATCTTGACACTCGGATCCGTCGAGGTGAACGCCAGGGCGATCCTGGCCGCGTACTTACTTGGCGTGCGTAGCAAGCCGGAAAAGTCACCGAGCTGTGCGCGAATGCTCTCTGCGTTGACATATCCCTCCACGGGATCATGAAACGGCAAGACAAACCACACGGCGTGTTCACGCAGTGAGCTAGTGGAGTAAGCAAGGAACTCGAACGAGCGGCCCGCGAGTTCAAGGCCGTTGCGCAGCACCCCACCCACCCGTCGTTGCAGGAACCACGCGCCATCGACCTCACGATCCCAGCGGTATGCCAGGTGATCCTCATCGCAGAACTCGACGCGCAAAAAGCGTTCGACGAGCGTAGGGTCATGGTCCTGGTAGTGTCGGATGACACGGTTCGACTGTGTTGCATGCGGTCCTTCGAGAAGTATCCGCGAAGGAGTGATCACAACATGATGGCATGGGAAATGACCAGGAGAAAGCTGAAGCGGTTTCGCAGTAGGGTTTTCTGCGCAGATGCGCGCAAGACAGGAACGTGACGTTTCGCCCGCCCTACGCATACGAAGCGCAAGCGTGAACGTACGCAAGAGATCGCTCGCATCAGAACCGTAGTCACGAATGACACCTTCAATGGCGTCACGGAGATCGGAGAGCAAGTCTTGTGGCGTCAGAAGATCGCCTCGTAGACAAGCTTCAATCTGAAATGCATTTTTCCAGTCCATCGTCTTGATCCAGCGCTCAACGTGATAAAGGTTGCGGGGAGAAAAAAACTGAAATGAGTCGGCGTCCACACGAGCAACACGGATAGGGCGGGGTTGGCAGTCGACGAGTTGGCATATCTTTTCGAACTTTGGGAGGCTGTCTGGCTCAAAAAGGACAACACGTAGGTGGTGAGCATATGGTGCAATACGAGCGTGTGCATCATCAAGCGCAATTAAACGATCCCGTGTCTTGTGGTCCCTGCGCCGTCTCAGCCTGTCCCCAGACTCCTGAGCATTATAACTTTTCCCTTCGAAGATGGGGGGAACATGTAAATCAAATATAATGACTATGAGTGGCAATATTTGCTCAGTTGTCAGAAATATTTGAAAGTTGAGCACTCACAAGGCTGGCCACACTCGTCGCTCCCAATGCCTAGTTTGCGGATACTCGAGAACTTGACAAGGACTATGTAATTGATTTCTTCGATTTCCCGCTGCCCAATCTGAGTCGAATGTAAGTGTCAGGTACCTCTGTGGGTCAGCTGTGGACGGAATAGTACCCACGTCAATGCGAATGAGCTTGTGCTCATAGACAACGGAGATGTATGCGGCGCTCTTAGAGAGGAAGTCGCGTTCATACTCGATTGAGAATGCCCTTCCGTTTGCTGGGGGTGAGTTCAGTTGTCTGTGCCACACGCCAAATTGTAGTTTAGCAACCCGAAAACGGGCTTCTCTAGCTCGGCTCTCGATGTCCTTGCGCTGCTTCTCCTTCTCGGGATCCACATAAAGTGCCTTCTCGAGCACTTGCTTCTTGGCCTGAAAAACTTTACGCGTGGTACGGAAGAGACGGAGAGCGCGTCCCTTGACGAGGATTTTGTTCTTTCCCGAGTCGTTACTCCATTGAAACAGTCGGTTCCCTAGTGTGGTGGGGACGCGAAGGATGCCTGTTCCATTGTGAAGGCCCCCAGCGGGGCTCTCACCGAGGACCACTTCAAAGTTGGGTTTTCGGCCTTTGTTTTTGGGGTCGTTCGGATCGTATAAATCGGGGCCGTGAAGGACAAGCCCCAAGGCCTTGCGGACGTCATAGACGTCAGCACCAAAATCTATGGCTTTGATGTCGATTTCCATGTGATGGGCGAGAGATAAGGGGGTAGGGAAATACGACCGTGGATGTAAAGCAGGTACTCACCCCACCGTGCCTTTGAGTGCCAGTGCCATGCCACCTCCCACACTGGTAAACTGAGGTCCAGAAAGGAAAAGGAACCATTCGGGAACACCCGGTTAGCGCTTTCCGCGAGTTGTTCCGTCGTCGTCTTTGCACGGGTACTTCTTATTTGACCTGGTATGTTCGCAATCTTATCTTGAACGCGCGCTCCGTCTGACCTTGAAGCGTGTTCGCATCACCGCCACGCCGAGCAGGGCCAAGTGATTCATGCATACGTATTTTCGTGTCATTATCGTGGGGACTCATCATTTTCGATTACGGTGCATCGCCACGTTGAGTGTAGACCGCACACTAGGCAGTTTCACATGTGTGAATGACTGGCGACGATAAACGATGGGCTTTCGAGTCGCACTGGGGTGGTGTGGCGTGTATCACAACAGTAGCTCCCCAAACCCTGAGGACGACACGGCGTCCGTGCGCTGTGATGGCTGTGTGGTAGTCGCTTGGGTTAGTCGCATAGGTATGTCCCCCTTTGCGCCCCGCGAGCAATTAGAAAGAGAGAAGGGATTGAAATAGTAGAATGGGTATTTATTGATCAGAGGACAACGACCGGCCCTCCCTCTAGCAGGAGTGAAAATAAATTGTAGTCTCAAGAGGGAGAAATGCAGAGGGGGTATCTGAAAGAACCCGCTAGAGATACATGGTCTACATAGGTGCTCGGGGACAGTTAAGTTGGACCGAACCGGTCAAATATGATACAACGCGTCGGGAACGAGACTAGCCTTGCCATTGCAGTACGATTGCCATTGAGAAAGTATGAGTGTGGTGAGGATCTCGGTCACAACTGCTAGCCCTGCGCGGCGAATTGTCAATAGGGCCGAGTGACTAATCCCTTCAAAATTGCCATCTCAGCATTGATGATGCTGCTCGTCGCGGCGCCAATGTTGACGTTGTTGGACAGTACGACAAACTTGATATCTAGCACCGGGCACTGGCGCACACGGCCAACAGAGACACCTGCGCCCTGTTGGAACGTGCGGTCCAAGCGCGGCTGCGGACGGTCGGGCTCTTCGTGCACCCATATCGCGTGGCGCGGCGCTGAGGGACAGCCAGCGGACTGTACCATGGGGGTGTATGCAGCGAACGCCTCGCGCACTTGCTGCGGACTCGGCGCCGGGCGCCGTGCGAAGCGCACAGAAACTGTCTCCGTGTGACCCTCCACGACGGGAACGCGTGTGCAACTCGCTGAGATGCGCAAGGGAGTGTGGGCGTGCATGTCAAAGGAGAGCTTGCCCGCTTCCACTTCAGACGACTCGGAGAGTTCACCTAGGATCTTCAGCGTCTCCCATTCGATCTTCTCCTCCTCTCCTGAGATGTACGGAACCACATTATCGAAAATATCCAGGGAGGGCACGCCCGGATAACCTGCGCCAGATATGGCCTGTAGAGTTGTGATGATGCAGGACTCGATGGGGCCGAATGCGCGTTCGAGCGCCGCGAGAGGTATTACGACACCGGTGGTTGAGCAATTGGCATTGGTAACGATAAACCCGTTCTTGAGGGGAGGAGAATGGAGAGTTCGTTGCTGCGGGATGATGTTGAGATGGGAGGGGTTGACGAGTGGTACGATCAGAGGCACATTGGGATCCCTCCGATACGACTTGGCGTTAGAGAACACCGCAAGTTCGGCTGCGCGAAAAGCGGCCTCTACGATTATGATGCACGTCATGTCGGAGCAAGGAGAGAGAAAATTTGTGGGTTCCACACCTATATCGCCTGCTACGTCGGCATCCAAGCCAGAAAAAACGACCGCACACTCTCTGAAGTGCTCCGGGATGCATGGCTTTATGACCAGATCGCGTACAGCGGAAGGTATGGGAGTTGTCTGCTTCCAATTCGCGGCGAGAGCGTATGCTTTCCCTGCTGACCGGGCTGAAGCACCAAGAGCATGGACAACAAAATACGGGTGGCTTTCGAGGAGGGCGATGAAGCGTTGTCCAACGGTGCCGGTTGCTCCGAGTACACCGACCTTGACCGTTTTCCCCTCCGGGACTGCGTGCATTGTTCGTCGCTCGGCCGGTGGTTAAGCTAACGAGGTGAGGTCGAGTCGGCCGGGAGTGTCAGAGTGACAAGCGGGCCGTGATCGCGTGATCGTGGGAGCGAGAGCCCAGCTTGAGCTTGAGCTTGACAACCACCGACGACAAACAACGACTCGGACGCGAGGAGAATGTCGGCCACGCCAGACGACTAGCAACAGCGCCTCTTCGCTCCCCACGTCGTCTTCAACAACAACTCTATATACAACGTCAAGTTCATATCCTCCTGCTTCTCCGGCGCAGTCGCCGGGTACACTCGTGCAACTTGGACGTGAAGCGCGTGAAGTGCCATGGACGCAGAAGCATCGAGGCGTCATGCGCGTCATGGGTCCCGGAGCTGCTTTCTTCTACTTCGGCCCCTCCTGTACACCCGGCCACATCATCTGTGGAAATTTAAGGGTCTAGTCACTGTCTAGTCTCATTAGAACGTACCCACACACGTTCGGTTCTATGAAATTGACCGTGATTAAGCGCGTGATTGATTGACGCATCTCGGAGGTTATTTTTATGTGGACTGTTGGCTGTCAGAACAATGCGTGTCTGGCACAGCCGCGAGGTTGCCGCACACTCCTCGAATTGGAGACACGCATAGGCCCTTCATACATTGTCGGCAAAGTGACTGCCCGAGCCGAGAGACTATTTGTGGAGGCTTATCTACCTTTTTACAGATCCGCTGAAATCAGCACAATAGCCCCATCCAAGACAACAGTCACATCGAATGTGTTCTGCATGCCGCTCCACCTTACAGGGATTTTCGGGGTGATGTCAAGGCAACCAAGGCTTTCAGCGCTTTTTCAGCAGTTCTAAAAACACGAAGCAATCCGATCCAGTCACAGCACTACAGTAGCAGGCCTAGCCAGGAACGCCATTGTCAAAGCCCCAGGAAAAATGCCTCGGCCCCATGGAGACTGTGTATGTGGTTGTACCTGCTCATAACTGTGGAAGCCCATTCGCAAGCAAGGCGTTCGTGCAAGCGCCCACAGTACATTAAAACAGGCTTGTCGCCGTCACCCCCCCCACAAGCTCATTTTCCTCAAACCTGCACACCGCGCTACCAGTAAGACTCCCAACAGCGAACACACCATGAACCTATCCACACTACTGCCAATGGTGTCGCTTTCTGGTCCGTGGTGAGACAACGGAAGAGGACCCGACAGCGCTATGGTCTGGAACCGCGGGTTATGGACAACCCACGCTTGGGTTCAACTCGGTGCTGGGTGGCCCATCACGGTGAGCAATGTCTCCTCTTGGGTGTAAAAGGCTACTCACCTCTCGCTGTCCAGCCCCAGGACATCGAATGGGGTGCAGCCGCTACAGTCGAAAACACGCACGAGGACATTATGGCTTTTGCCTGCTGATCACGACACCATCCCACGGCTTCACCTGTTTCCGCTCTTCCTCACAGCAACTTCGATATTACAGATCTCGTGAGTGCACAGTGCTCAGTTGTTAACCGGGGGCACTGACGTACCTCGTTGCATCACAGGACTTCCTTGGCCCGGGTCCTTGGCTCATGCCGCCCTCTGGTAGGTCGCTTTCGTTCCTCTGCCCTCAGGCTCGTATTTACGCGACCTAAAGCCCCTGTCGGGGCTGACTCTGTTTCAGCGTCACCAATAGATCCTTCATGGGCTGATATTTTCTTTCCACTCGCCCAACATGAACAGGTGGCCGGGACGTATGTCGTAAGTACGAGTCACCCAAGCACTTAAGTCCTCACCTTGATACCTCTTTAGGACCCATTCCAAGTGGCTCTGCAGCACTGGCCGCTCCTGGAGGTGGATCGGCCTTGTTCGAACAACCAGGTCCATTCATCAACTCTATGTCTTCCTATTTTCCTGGCGATGGTAACATGATGAGACCAACCACACTCGATACCCATCTCACCAGCACTGTTGGCACAATGCCGTGAGTATCTTCTGTTCTGTCTCCCGTATGGGAGTGAAGTATCCACCCTCGCTAACATTGGCTATCGCAGTGGGTGGTCGCCAAAGTCACACGCCCACCCTCGACATGTGGGACATCGGGGTGGTCTGACGACGCCACATGGCGGTTACATGTTGGCATCGCAGGGACAAGTCTTGGAAAGCGTCCTCGTGGCGGCGAAGAGACAAGTCATACTCGCCCGGGAGGAAAACGGCGGTACTACATGCGGCCCACGCAAGAAGTTCAAGGGCAACATGGGCATCAACGGGGTTTTGGTAGCGGCCGGGCACGCAAGTAGGGCCCATCAACGCCTGCCAGGACCCCAGAAGAACAAAGACAAATTCGAGGCGGCGGAACGCGGAGCAGGGACGCTCGCGATTCCAAATGTGCAGGAAGTTTGCCACTCTTTCGACCGGGCCAAGCGTCCAGGGGTCGGTAGGCACAACTGCGCAAGAACGGCTGGGGGCGAGGGGAGCGGGCAGGGAATCCCAGAGGCAACAGAGAGGGGCCTCATCCAGATTCCAAGACGGCTCGGGAAGGTTCACAAGGCCCTCCTCCAGGCTTCGTCGGCGGATTGGGCATGCGGCTTTGTCCGTACAATCAAGTGCCAACTGTGCCCCAGTGCTGATTTCGGGCACTGGGAAGACTATAAGCGCCATTGTATGTATATGGAAGCTCACCCTTTGAGTTATTATTTTGCGACCACTGCGGAGACTTCTTCGCAAGGAAGGATGCGCTGGATCGGCACGCAGGAGCCGCCCTGAGGCATGCCTCGATTTCGACCCTCAACCAGCGATGGCTCTGTTGAAGCGCCGGGTGACGGAGATCGTGCATATGATGTTTATGGAGAGGTTGGAGCACTGCCTCAAAACCAACGAGGACATCGGCGTGCCCTTTTCGCAGATCATCGTGATGATATTTCCGGAGTCTTCGAAGAGAGGGAGCCGGCAGCAGAGTCGCCTTACAGCGCGCACGTCGCAGCCGCCCTAGGAATCATTTAGCACTAATTGTATTTAATTTGTTTTGCGTTACTTTCCTTTTCTCTTTGCCAGTCCTTTTGCGAGGGGTGAATGTGAATTGAAGTGTGATGCCATCGACGGTACGATTTTTGTATTGACTTTGCTCTTGCCATAGTTCTCTAGTTTTGTGGCTTTGTTTTGCCGCCTATAGCCGTTATCCTGATCCGAAGGTGTTCTTGTCCCGAATAAAACTATACCGTATTACCCCTTCCGTATAGCAAATTTTGCTCGACTACCACCCAAACCACGGACATGATCCACGAGGGCCGCAACTGGGGAAGAGAAAGACAAGATGAACAGGTGCAGACATCCATCGATTGATCACAGTCGGATAAGAGACGTTTCTTAAACACGCGTCGGGTCCAGCAAGGCTGGATCATCTTGCCACGCTGCCGCAACGTGAGCAAATGTCCGACTCTCGCACCAGAACGCCAAAACCAGCCTCTTCCTTCCACATCGGAGACCACGAGCCCATACACATGCCCGCCGTACGCGACCACGCGCGCTCTTGAGCCGCGCACATGCACACAATCCCGCCACAAGGCAGCCGGAGCAATCGATGGCTTGTCTGGCAAGTGGCTATCTCTGCACACAGGGGACACATCGACGCCGTCGTCGTTAGATCAACAATCACAGGGAGCAGAAGCGGGAGCCTGGAGGTGTCAGAGGGGGTCGATTCGGAAGACCTAGAATGTGCGTCAGCTTTTCGTGCAACTGAACCTTCATTTGTCCCACAGCGTCTACCACAGCCAGTGGCAAATTTCGGCGATTCAGCAACATGATGACCTGCCTCGCTACTGCCTCGCTCGTGTCTGATATGGGGGAACAAATTATCCATTAAGACTTCCCTGCAGACGCTGTTGCTTGATGGACGGATACGCAGGGCTGGGTTCGGCTAGCTAGCCAGCGACGGTGATACAAGAGGTATAATGCGGAAGGTTCCCCTTCTGCTGAAGGACCTCCCACATAGAAATCACTACTGATGCTACTAAAAGCGGGAGACTTTGTACTTATATTTAGGGAAACGCGTCAGTGCGGACCGTGTCGACTGAGCTTGTTTGGAGCCTCAGCCTGAGATTGTATAGAGAATTGCTCTTTTACGGGAAGAGCATGAATACGCTGCATTGACATACTGTACGAATGACACTCGGGTACCAAATGCTTTATCGAGAATGTGGTATTAGCCACCGGTCACCGTGGTTTGGCGCTCTCACAAACTTCAAAAGGTGCTCTGAGTTGATATGCGCACAGTCGGTCATCCTCTTCCCGCCGTCGAGTCGAGCCATGTCATGTGTGGCTCTGTCACTGGCAGTGTAGCACGCATGCAGCACAGAACATCTAAGGGCATCACAGACCTGTTGTTGCCTCAAACTACCATTGGCTAGATGCCAACAGTCCCTCTACTAGTAAGCTGGTGACCAGTGACTCAAAAGAGCCAGGCTATTTAGCAGATTAAGGTCTCATTCATTATCGGAATTAACCAGACAAATCACTCCACCAACTAAGAACACCCATGCACCACCACCCATAAAATTAAGAAAGAGCTATCAATCATAGAGGTCAAGAAGGTAGCTATGGCCTCGTGCTGCGGAGGACCATACTCGATGATGTAAACCCACCGGCAGTCAACAGCTATGGCACGGGCCTCCACTAGTCAAGGGCAGGGCGCCTGACGGGTCTAGACGCTGCCTAGTCCGCAGCCGCAGACAGGGCCACGCCCAACTTGAAGGGCCTGCGTCCGGGACCGCGGACTCAGCAACCGATACCAACCCAGCAGGACTCGACAGAAACGGAAAGAACGGCAATCTTGCGTCGATGAGAGCACGCAAGGGGCTCAGGTGTCGGGACCGGGATCAAGAAGCTGCGGGATGAATTCAAGCGCGACCGCGACACAACGGAGTCCCGTCTATTGAAGATTGGGATTTGCGAGCGCTGCGGCGACTTCGCCGCACGCAGCGACTCTCGCACTGGACCGACATCGCAAGGATCTGCTCCCGGAGAGTGCCTCAATGCCAAGCGGGGGAGGGCTGAGCAGAAGCGCCCGGGGGAGACCGAGTCAGAAACAGTGTTTGTTGGCACGCAACGCTTTCGCCACAAGTCCAGTCGGATCAACCGATCGTCGATAAATTCGAAGTTATTTTCGTCATCTTTGCGCAAGTCTTCGCCGAGGAATCTAAGGGGCTGGGAAAGGCGAGGGAGGAAAGGGAAGAGGGAAGGATCGAGTAGAGGAAGATGAAAGACACATCCGTGCATCCGCACACTGGTTGGTGTCAGGATGCTCCTTTAATGGAACCGAATATCAGTTAGAAATTAAAGGGAAATTCGCGCCGAATGAGGAAATGTACATTTTTCCGCGGATCCATATTAACGAACCGGGCGCTTCTACTCTCTCGAGTGAACCATGCCATCGTGTTTTTAATTTGCTTCACCATCTCACTATACCTCAACAAGAGTGTGAGGAAGGATCAAGCTACGGACAACGGTCGATCCCCGTCCGTCTGAATTGGGTCGATTCTGGACCAGTAGAGCTAGCGAGTTTCACAAATTTTTCATTTTCGTCGCGTCGATGCGTGTCGTGCCACCTCCTATCAGACACTCGACAAATCCGGCAGAGATACAGCAAATGGCGATGGCGATATAATTCCAGGAAGGGTTACGCGCGGCGTTGACTACAAAATAGCGAAAAGAGGTGCGCAGATATTTATGGTGTTCGGTGCCACCTGCAATCCCGTCGCAGCAACTGCGTAAATTATATTCTCAGATCACGCTATCGGGCGACCTGCGCACTCCCAATTGGTACGGCTGTACGGCGGAGCGATCTATTGAAGCCGCCAGTCTTTGGGCAACCGGCACGTCCCCTTTGAGTCGATTCGTGGACGCGTCGCCCCGCCTTTTTTGCGGTTTGATTGCCTACCTTCCAGTTCCCTCGAAAATAGTTCCAGTACAGAGCATATTTAGGTTGGGTGAGTGATTCCCCAGTCCCGTTCCCGTCAAGGATCCATCTCGTCGACAATTGACAATACCAGCACCGACGGTCCATCAAAGCAGAGGTCCCGATAGGCACGGCTTCCGTGATGTACTACCGAGCTGGATAAGAAGAGAAGAAAGTCTCTCCCTTCTCATCTAGCTCGGGGTTCGGTCCAACCGTTTCCTGCCTGGGATCTATCTATCTTTCACCCAAGTCTGTACGGACGGAGAGTAAATTCGGAGCTACCATGCGCAAGACCACAAGTACGAATTTTCAACAATCATACTCTAATTTCCAGGTCGCGCTTTGCCCTAAACACCGGGAGGTCCCGTCACCCGTCAGCGGGGCATGATGTTCAGGACCCCATCCACGCAGATGGCAGAGCGATGTGAAGGAGGGAGGAAGATAGATCATTGACTTTCCCTATGCTCTGGGAAGAGCTGATCGAGGCCCGGGTATGATATCTTTTTTGGTTGTGGTACCCGCCATCGTTCACGTGGCTACAACGTGTCTCATCAGCGAGTCATGCGCCCAGATGAATTTTCCATAATGCTGGATGACGTTCGCGAGCGCATATCGTATCAATCGCCGTCGGAAACCAGCGTTGAAATACAGCACATTCCGCTCTGTTTGAATAATATATAAATTTATGTCTCACTAATGTACACGACCATATGATGCTAGTCCTCAATTGCTACTAGGTTGTAGAGACGACGATGTTGATCCTCCCGCTATTCCATCCAGACGCTTGAGACAGTCGAATATAATTCCAAGCATCAAGAGCGCGAAGCTCTCGATGTATTCTTTGTCCCGGTGGTGTTGGGCCCAGCCCCACGCAGCCCATGCGCGCGACAAGCCAGCGCGCAGCTGATCCTCCGTCGGCGGCCCCTCGTTCTTGACGATTTGCGTCCGGACGTCGCCCACCAGGGACTCAGCTTGCAGCTTCATCCTGTAAGATCGGTCCGAGCGCCACCGCGACTGCGTGCAGTTCGCAAGGATGGTACCCAGCACGACCTCCTCCTCGGTAAGGCGGACATCTGGTGTGTCGACGAGCGTGTGGGTGAAGCAAATATACCGCATTTCTCCATTGTAGCGCGCGTGCAGCCCTTCGGTGTCGCCTTCATCAATCCCTGGTGATTTGACGCCGTCCGTGTTGAGTCTGTGCTCGATGATCGGCGCGAGGGCGCGGGAGATAGGGTCTTCGAGTGGTTCTGGGCGATCGGTGGGGAGTCCTCTATGGGCTCATTCGGGTCGTGGAGCTCGATTTTTCGGAATAGATCACCCAACGCGCGATCTGATACGTAATAATCGAGCTCGCGGGCCCCCGTTACCTCCGCCTTGTGCCAATCTGGTTTGAACTTTATCAGGGTCTTGGGGAGATTGTTATTGTGTATGTCGACCGGATTGCCGTTCTTTGCGTAGTCCACTGCTTGGCTACACATCGCCGCGAGTCTCATGCATCGGTCATCGAACACACCCGCCTATAGGTTGGTGAGGACATGACGCATGATAGGTGAACCAAACCCGTACGTTTGACTGATCCGCAATAACAATGTGCCTGTCCGCCAACAGGCCCTGTGATCGCATGGAGATGTGAACTTCAGAGTACGAACACAGGGCGAGAACATACCATGACGTCGCTGTTGATGTACTCCACGATGAAGTCGCAGATATCTTCAACTGTGGCATCACCACGGTCCTCATCCAGCGTCCAGGGGTCGCTGGGATTGGGCTCTGCTGGCTCGGTACGGATTGTGGGAAGCAACCCAGGGTTCTCATAATAAATGTCATAGGTGTCCCTAGAGGGTCGTGAGGATTGGTGGCGTCCAGTCGTGTCACGTCACATACCCATCCAAGTCACCTCCAGCAAGCATTGATGCCAGTGAACGATCACCTGCCAGGAAAATCGTCGGGAGAAGCGTCTACAGGACTCGTAGGTACGCACCAACAGCGGGTAAGACAACCACATTTTTCAATCCACGGAAGAAGCACAACTTCCCCTCTGGTGGCTCGCCTACTGCGTAGACACGCTGGACTGTAGGGACAGTGAGACTTTGCCTGTGTTGGAAAAACGGGAATCGTCATGTACATACCATCACCAGGGTGAATAACTGGGCTTCTGGAAATGACGCATGTGCCCTTAAAGTAGACCGGTGGCTCGGTCGCGGATTCTTGTATACACACTACATGATACCGAATGCGTGAGATAGCGCGATTGCAGGCCCACAGAACAACGTACCATAGATCCTCCCTTCCCCCAATGTGAATACGTCTTCCTCTCTGGCGCCTTCTTTGATATAGGCCTGTCCTTCGTCTGCAACCCCGACCAACTGATAGCTATGGGGCACCGGAATGCGCGCTTTGTATTTGACCTCACGAAGCGAATGATTTATGGAGAAACGAAGAAGTTTCTCAAAGAAGGCGCTTTTGACAGCACTCTTATCGGTGCTATCCTTCAGGTCGAGTCCAATCTTGTCGAGTTGATCAATGATGAAGCCAGATGGAATTTGCCACCAAGACCGTGGCTTGTGATTAGTTTTGAAAAGTCCTTTAAGGAATCGCTGGAAAGGTATATGTTTGCCTTTGCCTTTTCTTGGAGATCCATGAACGTTTCCTTCCTGACCCCTTGGTCTTCCAGCGCCATCACGGCAGGTCTGTAAATCCAAGTGCAGGTCAACTAACGTCCGGGAAGAGGAAACACGGCTACGAACCTGTTTAGATGCACGGGATTTGGGTAGTCAAAAACGCGCGCGATCTCAAAGTCAGCCTCCTCAACATCGTGTACCGGGAACTTGCGTTGCGAAGGGCGCAAACGCATCAAGATGCCTTTGAGCCTGTGGTCCACAACGACCACACCCTTGTATCCCAGGAAGCGGAATTGATACGCGGACGGTTTGACGCGATGTTCCCTGATGTTGCGAGAGGCGTTGCATATCGCCTTCCAGATCATGTCAGCCAGCTCTGGTGAGATGGTGCCCACGCCGTCTGTATGTTCCAGCTTGTCTGGACCCAGATCGTCCTGTTCTTCCCACTGGTCGCGCCGGATCTTCACACTGGCATCCGTCGCAGTGAAGGCTTGCGCGATTCTTGCGGCGTACTTGCTTGGGGTCCGAAGGAGCTTCGAGAAGTCGCCAAGGGATGACCGGATAGTCTCCGCGGTTACATATCCATCCACGGGATCACGGAACGGGGCAACATACCACACGGAGTGCTCACGGAGCGCGCTCGAGGAGTATGCCAGGAATTCGAACGCACGCCCGGCTATTTCAAATCCATGTCGCAAAGTCCCGCCAACACGCTGTTGGAGGAACCACGTTCCGTCAACGTCACCGTCCCAACGGTACGCAAGTCGGTCCTCATCGCGGAACTCCACACGTATGAACCGTTCTGCGAGAGCGGGGTCGTGGTCCTGATACTTACGGATGGTTCGGTTCGACTGTGTAGTGTATGGCCCCTCTAGGAGTATTCTTGAGGGGGTTACAATGACGTGGTGGCACAAGATGTGCCCCGATGCCAGTCGAAGTGGCCTTATGGTAGAGTGGTCCGACCGCACTCGTGCGAGGCAGTCGCTTGGGTGTTCGTCCGTTTTGCGCATCTTGAGGGCGACAGAGAATAACCTCAAAAACTCGCTTGCTTGATCGCCGTAGTGTCGGATGGCATCTTCGATGGGTTTCTGGAGATTATCGAGTAGATCAACTGTGTTCAGGAGGCCGCAGCGCAAGTACGCCTCAATCTGGAAGGCATTCTTCCAGTCCATTGTCTTGATCCAACGCTGGACGTGATGGAGATTGCGTGGGGAGAAGAATCGCATTTTTTGGACATCCACGCGGGGAACGCGGATGGGCCGGGGTTCGCACTGTGCGATGTGGCAGATCTTCTCGAATTCAAGAAGGTCGTCTGGATTTGAAAGGACGACACGAAGATGGTGGGCATATTGGGCGATGGCGGCATGTCCATCGTCGATGGCTGATATTCGGTCGCGCGTCTTGAATCTCCCTTTGCGTACTATACCCTCCGGGACACGATTGTTGTAACTCTCCTGTTCGAAATTAGGAGGCGTGCGCAGATCGAATACTATGTCTGTTGAAGATCTACTCTCAGCCACGGGGGACGCCGGTGATGATACCATGGTCCCTCACACGGTTGTCCGCAATCATCGTATCCGAGGCCCAGCTTTTGGATGCTCGAAAATTTGATGAGTATGAGGAAGTTTGTTTCCTCCGTTTCTCGTTGTCCAATCTAAGTGAGAGTAAACGTAGGTAGATTTTGGATGGGACGATCAGCACTTACATCGATGTGAACAATCTTGTGCTCATACACCACGGAGATGTACGCAGCACTGTTTCGGAGGAATTCCCGTTCATATTCGACCGAGAATGATCTCCCTTGGCTGGGAGAGTCTGACGGCTTATACCACACGCCAAACTGAATGCTTGCAATTCGGGGACGAACCCGTCGGGCAGATTCTTCTATTTGACCACGGAACCTTTCCTGGTCGGGGTCGATGTATAGCGCCTTCTCAAGTACTTGCTTCACATCCCGACGGACACTGTTGTAAAGGTTGAACGCCCTGAGAGGTCGTCCGTCGACTACTATGTTATGATCATCCGACTCCCGGTACCACCTGAGGAGCCGAAGCCCCAGATCCGCGCTAACACGGAGAATTGCTTTGGAGTTGTGGATGCGGCCAGCGGGGCTTTTGCCCATCTCGATTTCAAAGTTTGGAACGCGACCTTTGTTGCGTCGGTCGTTGGGGTCATAGAGATCGGGCCCATGGAGGACATGTTCCACCGCTTTCCGGACGTCGTAGACGTCGGCATCTCGAGAGATACGGGTCAGTTCGATTTCCATGGAGGGTGAGGGGGGAGAGGATGTGGAGACTGGGCGGCGCAGAGCTGGTGGGATTTATGTCGGATTCGACGCTGCGCATGGGGAGTTCTTTTCTTTTCCTAGCATACGCAGTTGACGGCCCATAGTAGTAGTCGTGGTCTCTGCCAGAGTTCCCGTGACGTGACCTCCCCCGCTTCCCCTCAATAATGACCATTCAGACGGTGAACGTCTCGACCCTCAAACGGGTGAAAAACAATGTGATTGGAAATCCCTCTGCAAAGCTGCTGCTCTCCCAAGATGAGCTCTTTGTAGCCACGTCAGCGACTGATCATCCTTCCTCCGTATATCTTCTGATCCACCCCCCTTCTAGCCTCGTCAAATGCCTCAACGCACCCGAACAATTCGAGGAGGCCGCGGGATCGCAGGACGATATCCGTGTGGAAGCTGCCCATGTCATAACATCTCTGTCTTACGGTGCGCCACCACTGTTGCGGGCGCACCTCCCCATTACTGATCACTCCCCTCCGCTTCCTCCACTAGGCTCTCCGGAAGCACTCCGCAGCCTACTACACGCCAATGCACACCAGGCCTTCCTCTTCGCTATTTCACGTTTCGAACCCTCTGAATCCGTTGCTACCAAGGCTGCCTTTGCCCGCGCCCTTCGTGCCATCGCCGTAGCGTGCGCTGAGCTCGTAGGTCCTTCACAGTGGGGTCTCAGGGATGATTCGTCGTCTGTCCGTGAGGACGCAAAAATTACACTCGACTATTTTTTCCAGGTGATGACGTCGCTTCCGTCTGTTGCGCACCCAATTCCACAGCCACTAACTGCTTCGGCGCAGCTCGAGGTTCTCGATGTTTACCTTCCCCTCCTCACGGATTCCTCGACTCAGGCTAGTACGTCCATTGCGCAGCTCCTGGGTGCGGCGCTTCGAGCACCCACTCATCGCACCGCTGTTGCGGAGTGGGTTCCTCCGGCCGAGCGCGGACGAGAAGCCTCGCGCGGGAGGCGCCGCTGGGAACGGCCGGAAGCCATAGCTCCCGCGCAGTCTGGTGGTGGCGGGTGGGTTGCGCGTCATCTCACGACGCTGCTACGCAGCCGTGACATCAAGGTACAGGAAGCTGCGTTGAACGCCCTAGCCGCCCTTGCCAAGGACAATCATGATGTCGCAGTTCACCTTGCCAAGGCTCCCACTGGAAGGTCAAGTACAGGTACGTGCTCCCTGTAGTTGTCCTTTCATGGTCCCAAGTTTGTCGTCGTACCAGAGTCTCCAGTCACTCTAACGTTAGCTTTGGGTTTGTGCAAATCCCGTTCCACTGATGTGCAGCTCGCCGCCAGCCTATGGTAGGAGGAAACGCCGACTTCAATGCCCTTTTCATGTACTGACAGCGCATCAGTGCAACACATATCATCCGAGCAAGCGCAGCCAATCACCATCATCCGGCGGTTCCGGACCTGTCGGCTTCCCTTGTCATCATGCACGTCATGAATCGCATGATTGATTCGAAAACTGAATCACCACAAAGTCGTACCAAGGCATGTTTCATCCTCAGTAAGCAAACCTCCCCTGGTCAGGTCCTATATGGCTCTCAACAAACTGGACTCCAGACTATCTCGTGATGGATGAGAAAGAGCTTTGTCAAACTGCTTTTGACAGAGGCTCGCTAGCCAAGCTTTCCGACCTCGTTCATACTCTCACGCCACCACCGACGGAAATTAAGGTGCCACCAGAGTGGGAAGAGGACGAACCGGAAAGCCTCTGCTGCCTGCGCGAGGCTGCACTCACCACGATTGCAGTCCTGGCCCTTGCGGACAACGACATTCGGCGAGACGTGACCGATGGCCAGCGGTTGTTGCCGCCGTTGGCATCAGCGCTCACGCACAGGCACACTGGCGTGCGCTACGCTGCGTGCCAGTGCGTCCGCGCCCTCTCACGTAGCGTGGCTGTTACGCGCACATCGCTTGTCGATTCGGGCTTAGGCGCAGCGCTATTTTCCGTATTCACAAAAGAAGATGAGGACCGGCGCGTCGTGCATGCCGCCCTCGCAGCCGTCTGCAATCTCGTCAATCAATACTCTCCTCTGCGAGCTCCGTTCCTCGAACAAGGGGTCGCCTCGCGCCTCGCGCGCCTCCTCCGCTCGCCCTGCGCCGAGCTACGCCTCAGCGCGCTCTGGGCGCTCAAAAACCTCGTCTACAAATGTGCCCCGGAGGCCAAGCGCGCCATCATGGCCGACGTCGGCTGGCCAGCGCTCGACGCGCGCCTCGATGACTCGGACGCGGGCGTGCGCGAGCAGGCGCTCTACCTGCTCCGCAACTTTGCCGACTGCGAGGACGACGTCGACGCGGTCTTCGACGCACTCGGCACCCCGCGACTGCTCGACGTGCTCGCGCGCGCGCTCGAGTCGCGCGAAGCGGACGTCGTGCTGCAGGCCGCGTACACCCTCGCGAACCTCGCGAACGGCCACGCGGAGCGCCAGGCGCTCATCCTCGCGCACGAGCAGCTCCTCCGCTCGCTGCGCAGCGCGCTCGTCGACGCGCCCGCGGACGCACGCTGCGCCGCGCTCGGGGCGATCATCGAGCTCGCTTGGGGCGCGGCGCAGCTCCGCGCGGCTGGGATCGAGAGCACGCTCAGGCATCTCGTCGAGTTTGGGGGCGGCGCTCCTGCGGGGAGCGTTGCTGGGGGCATGGACAGGGAGGTGAGGGAGCGCGCGCGGAAGGCGCTGGAAGCCATGGAGCGTGTCCCGGTTGAGGGCACTGCGGATGTCCAGACAGGATAGTTTTTTTTTTTGGTGGTTGTTGTTGTCCCCTTTTTTTTCTCACCTGGATATTAAGGCGATGGGCCTTCGCGGTCGTCTCTGTCTCTGTCGTAAGGCTGTGTGTGATCTTGCCATGTAGTTAACCTTGCATTGTCAGCGTAACAAGAAATATTTCTGTTTTTATTTCAGCAGTGCACGTTTCCGGCGGCGTGTACTCCTTTACTCCCTTCTGGTGCTGGATACAGCTGGATGGATGGTCGGGTGCACGCCACCGTAAATGGCTCACGATTTAGTGGCGCGAAAGGGCCGAGGCGCGCGTCGCGTGTCGCTGGTCACGTGTCATGCAAACCGCCTTGGATCTCAACACACAAACGACTACGACAACTTACATATACAAAACTCACAAAAGACGTCACCATCACCCCAAGAAAACTACCCGGACCGCACCCACAGTATCCCATCAGAATACGGGCAACACTCTGAGCCACCCAAGGAGCTCAAGAACGAGCCCCAGTGCGATCAATGAAAAACTCTGAATGAACGGTTCCTCTCTATGGTGCTGGGCCCAGCCCCACATGACCCATGCATCACGCAGACCTCGGCGCAGTTCCTCGTCTGCCAGGGGCGGGTTCACCGGGACGACTTGCGCACGAATGTTGCGCACGAGCGTCTCCGCCTGAGTTCTCATGCGACCCGCTCGTTCGGCACGCCATCCCGGCTGTGTGCACTTCGCCAAGATGGTGCCTAGGACAACCTCTTCTTCGGTCAGGCAGCCGTCCGGCGAAACGGCAGCGCCGTGGGTCGTGCAGATGAACCGCATCTCCGATGCGTACTGCGTGAAGATACTTTCTGTTTGTAGGCTCCCGATCTGGGGACCCCCGGGAATCGCCTTGAGCGCATTCTGGACAAGGGGTGCGAGAGTGCGAGAGATCCCGTCTTCGAGTGGTGCAACTTCCCCAGGAGATGTAATCGGGATCCAATCGGATATTTCGTTGGAGCTGTGCAGGTCAATGTCTCGGAAAAGGTGCCCCAGGACGCGCTTTGACTCATAGTAGTCGACCTGGTGGGGTTTGGGCACCTCAGGCCGATGCCAGTCTGGTTTGGAGTTGAGAGACGGTTTGGGAAGCTTGTTATCCATTCTGACTGTACTCCCGTTTGTTGCATAATTAGATGCTGCTCTACCCAATCTTGCGAGCTTCATACACCGGTCATCAAATACGCCATCCTGGGGAGAGTATGTATTGAGTAAATTTGTGAATTGTGAATGCTCCACAAAGTCACACCTTCGACTGATCTGCGATGATGGTGTGCCGGTCGGCTAATAGACCCTGTCGGTGACATGACCATAAGTAGTTCATCGCGAGCACAAGAGCGCAGGGCGTACAGTAGAGTCAGACATCATAAATTCGACAAAAAAGTCACAGATATCTCCGACCGTCGCATCACTATGACCCTCATCTAATGTCCAGACTTGGTCAGGAGAGTAATACGCCGGGGCTGCTTGGACTGTAGGAAGTAACGCCGAGTTCCCAAAGTATATGTTGTATGTGTTGCTAAGAGATGGTGAGTATGTGTGACACCTGGTTCTTGTACCGGAAAACCTACCCGTCTAGGTCACCCGCGTTGAGGGAAGATGCCAATGAACAATCTCCTGAATGAGATATATGTATATTTTATGTGACGTGTCAGTAGGACTGATATGGCGTACCGATAGCAGGAAGGACGACTACGTTTTTTAGGTCGCGGAAGAAGCATATCTTGTCTGTAGGGGGCATACCCACAGCATACACACACTGCACTAGAGGGCGAATGGATTTGTCAATAACAAGTGGATAAAACACCCTTTCGTACCGTCTCCAGGGTGAATGACTGGGTCTCTAGAAATTAGACACGGGCCCTCGAGATATATGGGTTCCTTGTCAACGGCTTCCTGTACACAAACTTGGCAGAACTCCATGAATGCCATATCCTAGCTAAAGAACTGCGGAGAAACATACCATAGATATGACCTTTCTTCAACGTAAACACTTTCTTAGGGTCAGCGCCTTCTCTGATATATCCTTGACCTTCGTCTGCAACGCCGACTAACTGATAGCTTCCAGGAACAGGAATTCGCGCATGATATTTCAGCTCGCGAAGTACGTGATGGGTAGAGTCACGGAGCAGGCGGCCTAGGAAGCCATTTCTAAACGCTCTCGTGTCAAAGGTATCCTTGGGACCAAGCCCAAGCTTCGTGAGGTGGTTGAGAATGAACGCCAAGTGGAATGGTTCTCCAATACCATAGCTCTTGAGTAGGCCCGGGAGACCTTCCAAGGAATCTCTGGTGGTGTAAACACGCCTCTTCACTGCATCCTGGAGATCCGTGAAGGCGCTCGTCTTGACGCCAAGGTCTTCCAGCGTCGTGATCAGTGGCCTAAGAAATAGAGATAAGCGGATCGCAATTTCGTAGCGGCGTAGAAGCAACGGGTGCGACAGACCGATTGAGATGAGCCGGATCAGGACGATTGAATGACCTCACAATCTCAAACTCCGCCACCTTGACGTCGTGCACAGAAAACTTACGCTGCGACGGGCGCAAGCGCATCTTAATGCCGTGAAGCCGGTGATCTACCACGACAACACCTCTGTACCCAAGGAAGCGGAATTGGTATGCCGAAGGCTTGACGGAATGCTCCCTCGGATTGTCGGTGACACGGCGATTCTCGTCCCATATCATCTCGGCCAACTCTGGCGAGATCGTGCCGACGCCATCTGTGTGTGGTCCCAGATCGTCTTGTTCCTTCCACTGACCCCTTCGAATTTTCACACTAGGTTCGGTCGCCGTAAAAGCTTGCGCGATCCTCGCCGCGTACTTACTCGGCATCCGCACCAGACCAGAGAAGTCACCGAGCGACGCGCGGATGATCTCCGCGTTGACGTATCCCTCGACCGGATCTCGGAATGGAGCCACGAACCATACAGCATGTTCATGCAGGCTCTCCATTGAGTAAGCGAGGAACTCAAACTCGCGCCCACCGAGTTCGAAGCCGTCGCGGAGAATGCTGCCAACTCGGTGCCTGAGGAACCAGGAGCCATCGACGTCGCCATCCCAGCGGTATGCAAGGTTGTCTTCGTCACGGAACTCGACGCGCACAAACCGTTCGACAAAGGTGGGGTCATGACTTTGGTAGTGTCGGATGACACGATTTGACAGTGTGATGTATGGACCCTCGGGAAGGATGCGTGTGGGAGTGATGACGACATGACGGCACAAGAAATGACCCTGCGGGGCGCGAAACGACTTGATGGCTGGGAATGGATACTCATCACGGACAGATGCGAGACAAGCACTCGGTATTTCATCCATGCTGCGCTTTCGAAGCGCAACAGAGAACAAGCGTAGCACCTCACTCGCGTTATCACCGTAGTCACGGATAAACGACTCGATTGGTTTCTGTAGGGAGAACAACAAGTCGTGGGTGTTGACCAGGCCGCAGCGGAGATAAGCTTCGACCTGGAAGGCGTTCTTCCAGTCCATTGTCTTGGTCCAACGATATACGTCGTGAATGTAACGGTCAGAAAAGAAACCTTGAGGGGATGCATCCACGCGGGGAGTACGGAGGGGGCGACAATTGCCCTGAGTTGTGTGGCATAATTCCTCGAATTTCCGGAGATCATCCCGGTTGGCGAGTAAGACACGAAGTTGATGGGCGTATGGTGCGATGCGAGCATGCGCGTCGTCAAGTGCAGATAAGCGATCGCGAGCCTTGGATGCCCACTTGTGCTTAGTGCCGTCGGGGGCGCGGTTGTCGGTGGTTTGCACCTCGAAGGTTGGAGGCATATGTAAATCGAACAGTATGACTATCGAAAACAAATCCACTGTAAATGATATGTTAAGCCAGCCCCGAGAGGACTCACAAGGTTGCCCAGACGTATCGTATCCTGTACCCAAGTTGCGGATGTTCGAGAACTTCGCGGACATAAAATAGGATTTTTCTTCTTTTTGCGAAATCTAGAAAAAGAAACTTCAGAAACATGAACTGTGGGTCACGAGTTGTCACTCACGTCAATGCAAATAAGACCATGCTCATACACTAGATGGATGTATGCCCCCGCGTTCGGGAGAAAATCACGTTCATACTCAATTGAGAATGCCCGGTTCTGAGGCGCGTCTGACTCGGACCGCCTGTAGTACCATACTCCGAGCTGGAGCTTTGCAACATTGAGACGAACTTGTGTAGCCTGTATCTCGATTTGTCTACGCTGTTTGGCCTGCTCACGGGCGATGTGAACCACTCGCTGGGTGCTGATGGTAATCTGATAGCGGGTTCTGACAGGATAGGAAGAGCGGCTACCAGCGAGCAGGTTGTTCTGGGGCGGGAATCTAGCCATTTGAACGAGACGTTGCCATAGACTAAAGAGCCTAGATGGCCTGCTGCTAACGCGTTGGCCTTCAGTTGCGCGTGGTTCAGCATTGCGAACTCGGTTTTTATTTTCTGGGCCGTTCGGAACAAGACTGTCGGGATTGTCGCCCGTGGATTTGTCGGGAGAGGTGGCTGTGTGGTCGATTTGCATGGGGGAAGTACAAGTAGGTAATCAATGATTGGGGACAAAAGGACATCATTATGGTCTGGCCAATATAAGTGTAAGGGCTCAAGGGATTTGGAGGTGGCGTATATCAAGTTTTCCTGCGCAGCCGCGAAGTGTTGACCTGCGGGACGAAGAGAATCACGATCACGGGACCGCCCAGGTTGTCCGCAGCCACCTCCAAACCAACGCCGGCCAGACTTCAGACTCTCTCACGCGCAACTTCTCTCTCAAAAGTTTTATCCTTTCGTTTTTCGTCATACCTGCGTCACTTCTGTCGTGTTGCTGACGCCCGCCGCCCGGCCCCCTCCAATTGCGACGATGCCTTGACGGCCGCTTCTGCGCAGCTCAAACCTCAGACTGATGCCTTCCATTTCCCATCGATGCTGCGACCAAGATCAGATCGCGCAGTAGCACGGCACTGCGCTACGCTCAACGTTATCGGTGCGATAATGAAAAGGAGTTCATGTGGGATCCACGGCACCAACACAGTAGTACTAGTCTGGTGAGAAATCCGCGAATGCAGTGTTCCACTGCGACCAAATGCACCTCCGAGAATCGTTTTAAAAGGTCGACTACCGATGTTTCGCCGGGGTTAGCCCTGGGCTTTAATGAATTCGATGCATTGTCATCGGCGCTTGATAGCTTGATAGGCCATCAGGTAGTTTCCACGTGGCACAAACGAATGGATGATTTCACCAAAACAAAACATTAATTAATCTATACATCTACGACAAAGCCGACAAGAGTGCGCCAGGAATAGAGCATTACCCCGTTTGTTCAAGAAATATCAAACCTGGTCGGGTTACAACTGCAGTTCTGCAAGCGCACCTTGTGCCGTCCTCTCACGGCCCTTCGTCCTTCTCGTGCTGCCTTCTTCCAGGTCCATATCCTTGTATTTTCGATCGAGCTCCGCGAGGAGCGCGTCCACATCCGCTGGGAGCGAGTTGATGATTTTGCGCATTTTGTTCGCTTAGAATGGTAACGGGCAGTCGCGCATCGTCAGAGTCAAGTTTCGAAACAAGGGGAACATAGATATACTCTGTTCTTTAACCTGCCCCTCGAATATGGCGCGCTTCTCTTCAAGGCGGCTGTACGCTGCTCGTAGCCGCTCGTCAACCTCATCAATCTCGGCCTATTTTACGCACCAAACCATCAGAAGGAATAAATGAGTAAGCGTCGGTGGAGAAACCTCAATCTTTGCGTAGGCCTTGTTGAACGCAGCGGCATTCCGATAGGAGTTCTCCTCAAATTGTTTGCACGCGTCGTCAAATCCGAGCAATCCGGTGATAAATGCGCGGCCGGGCGCGGGGCGTACACCTCGAGCGCTCACTAACGCAGGGCGAAGGCCCAGAATCACCTCTTCTCGTAGGCTACGTGAAGCGTCCGCAAACACGCGGCCGAGCGTCTGGAGGATCCGCTCCTGGTTTTCGGCGCTGTGCATCCTCTCATGAGCAAGAGTCCGGCGAAGAGGCAATGGAAAGTTCAAGTACGGAGAGCCCAGCATCTCGACCAAGGTGGTCTCCTCGTCCCATTCCTGGTCATCGCTACTTGCGTCGAGATAAGATCTTGCGTCGTCGTCTTCCGCATCGGCATCGTGTATGCTTTGCAGCATCGAGCGATAGGTGTCTTCTGAATCGTCCTCGCGACTGTGCGATATATCGCTATATCTATGTTTTTGTCTTGAATATCGGCGACGTTGGCGGCGGGGGGTGCTGTGCGCATTGGGTATATGCGCAACGTTGCGCGGTAAAAGTCCTACAGGAAAGCTGCGCGGTGTGCGTTTGGAGCGTGTCATCTTGTACATGTAACATGTGAACGCGGTCAGGTAGCGAGGTTAGCGACTGTATGCGTTTTGAGCGAGTCCGATTCTTACTTGAAGAAATTTGACGCGAAGACTGAGGTGTGTGCTACGAATAAAATCGCCCTATATGCATCGATAAATGCATTCGAAACGGCGGAATATGGAACAGGTACAGAATAAGGAAATGGAAGGTGCATTGCCTTTATCTCGGTCATACACTTATCGACCGATTCGTCCGGACTCTACGTGCAACGTGTGCCGGATTCTCCAACAGTACTAGTACAGTACTAGTGCGCGGTAGTGAATTGAGAGGCAAAAACTGGCCTCAGTCTACTGCACTGCACAGAAAGGACGAGGCAAGAAAGTAACACAAATCCTAAGCGATCTAAGCACCTATGTAATGTAGAAACACGTGAACCCGACTGAACTCCCCGGACGCGGCAGTGACCTCGGGCGCGGGAATAAACAACACAAAGGAATTATTATTGACCAAGGCAAACTATCTATGATATATAGGGAATGTATACTAGGTTTAGTGCTAAACTAGTTTGCTGTCCAATGAGTGAACTACTGTAGGTTCTGTCCATAAAGTATGTACAATGTCTCGGACATCTTATATGACCGGGGGTCCGAGATCCGCGCGTTCCGCTTCGCGCGCTCCAGTTTCTACATGTAAGTCTATGCGAGTCACTTGCCATGTCACGGGCAACGGTGTCGACGCGTCTGAGCTGCTCAGTAGTCTGCAACGGCCTCTGGCAGCCCAGGTGGCCGTTCGGGGGATTTCTAACACGTCCGATGTTGTCCCACGGTTTTGTAGCGTCCTCAAAGGCTCATCGCTCATCGCTCATCTAGGAGATGGGGATAGGGGACATACCTGACAAGTCAGTGCAGTGTGCAGAACTTCTTGCAAGTGCGGCGGAGCACCATTTCCTCTGCCAGTGGTCTCCCAACACCACTATGCAGTCCCCGGGGAGCGGCGGTAGCTCCATCACCCGAAAGAGGGGAAGGGAAGGGATGACTCCACCGAGACTGGTTGTATGTCCATGTAGCCACAGCGCCCCTCCCGGCAGACTGTCATTGGTGGCGAGGATCAAGGCGGACAGCGAGAATCGCATCGGCCGGTGCGAGTTTTGACCCCATGAGTTCATGAGGTCCAGGGCTTGACGGCAACGGCGACGTTCTGTCTTCGAGTTCGGGGTCCAGGCCGTCCAGGGTTTGACGGCCACGTGTCCTCAAAGTCAATGATGAGGTCCAGTGCTTGACAGTGACGAGGTTGGTGGTGGTGGTGGCATTGAGAGGGGCGGCATGGGCGAACTGGCGGCGGCTGAGGGCATTGGCAACGAAAAGAGGAGATGATGACGCGGCGATTTCCTGGCCTGCCCGGTCTCTTAGTGCCAATTTCCGGGCAACCGCAACGGCCTTTAGGGGAAGTGGGGCCAACCGCACCCGGAGGTCCGGTCTGGTCCCGGTTTTTTTCTGGTACACCAAGCAGGACAAGAAGCAGGTTTCTTAAGTTTCAGCAGGTTTCATAGGTTTCCAGCCCAGAGCATCTGCCATCTGGACAGGTTTCCAGGAAAATGGACCGGTGTTTCCAAGTGTCCAGGTTTCCGGGTTTTTACTGGTTTCTGGTGGTTTCTGCCATCCTAAATGAGGATAACATAATTTAGCTCATAATCGTTGTGTGCAGGTAAGCAACAAGAATTGAGGGATCGACAGTAAGTCTGCGGTAGATAAAAGAGCGTCAAGGAACTTTGCTACGGAATTAATGTCGAAAAAATGCTGCTGGGTGCCGGGGTTGAAAGCGTCCCGAATTCTTTCAAGCTTGCAAGTGTACAGGTGTACAGCTGTCAACTCAATGTCTCGTTATCTAGCCGGCTGCCGCCACCACATGATCCATGCATGCTGCGCTATTTCTCTTGCTATTTCTGGCCACTGCAACTGTGCAAGGGACCTTTTTCTGCTGCCCAACTCCTTATTTTGAACAGATTTTTGAACAGGTAGTCGACCACGATCAGAAACATGTGAACGCTGACTAGCGCTGACTGCTTCTATTACCATTAGTCATCGATGGTATCGGAAATATGACCCAACAACGAGATCGAAACACTGGCACAAGTGGCGTGCCACCTGCGGCCTGCGGAAGAATAATACAAATGTGGGTCACTCCGTGCAGGGTCGGTGTCAATTAACTGAAGCTCCAACAGGAGAAGGGAATATCGTACCATCTTGGACATGCCGCTAAACATTTTTTCCGATGTGGTGCATGATGTGGTGCGACACGGATGCCAGACAATCTCGAACTTCGAACGCATCACCGATTACTCCTTGAGGGTAACCGACCTAAACATAATGTGTTGATGTGCGCTCTGTAACCAAAGTATCTCCGAAGATATCTGCGTCTCGTCTCGAGGGACTCAATTGACCGAGAGTGTGCGGGTCATGACATGCATGACACGTGACATCGGCCCTGGTGAAGGCGACGCGGGCTGAGGATTGTGATTGTGAGGAAATGACAGAGGAATGCTCAAGGGAATGCTGGTGGGATCCTTCCGTTGCCGTTCTTTTTCCGCGGACTCGCGGGTGGCCCTCGCTGGATCCTACTACCAATCCTGTCAGAAACATGCGATTCACAACGATCCCGAGAGTCGGCCGCAAGAAGTCCGTGGACAATATAATGCCGATGCCGATATCGATAACCACCAACTGAAATCCCCAAATCACGCGACGGATTAGGTTTTTGGGTTGTCCTACTAGTATGTTGTCCTCAAGCGGTCTGACACGCATGAGCCTTCCTAGGTTCCGGCGGAGGCCATGGAAAGTACTTGGAGTTCATGGACACGAAAAATTTCTCGCTGAGTAATGAACGGTGTGTGTTGAGCTTCTCTTTGTTGAGTTTCTCGTCATTTCCCCCAGAGACGGACAGGAATCGCGGACAGGAATCGAGTGAAAGACGGATGACGAGCAGCAGCAGCCTGTCCCGTATCATGAACTAGTGAGACGTTGCTTGTGTCTCGAAGCCTCAACCAACAGGGTTTCACGCAGGATTGTGATACATGTGCCAACAATTCTCTTTGTTTGTTTCCATCCAAAGCCTTCTCAGCTCTAGCTCCAAGCCTCCAACCGCGTTCTTGTTCAATTTGTGATAGTTACTTGGTGTCAGCACCGAGAACTGTCGTGGATAAGAGTGCAAGAACACCGCAAGATACTCGGTAAGATGATGCTTCTCCCAATATCATGGAGTCTGCGGGGGTGTCCTTCGGTTGCACTTATCTTGCACTGCTTCTCGAACATTCATTTCAGAACTCATGGCATGCTAAGAAATACCCGGAGCTCTCTCCCGTGCGCTCTTTCAAATTTCTGAAGTTCTATAAAAGCTTCTTGGATGCGGCACCCCAGGAGTGTCCTGGTCCAAGTCGAGAAAGCCCCCCTTCCCGCCCCACTCCCAGACAGCTGATGAACTTTCCCCCGACTATATCATTCTTGAAAGCAGACTGGCATAGGGGGAAAGCCTTCGGATTCCAAATGGGCATCCGAGTCGCCACTCTATTGGCAGTTCTGGTTATATCTGTTCTTCTATCCCGTGCCTACATTCGCCGTCGTAGTTCATTCCTAAGAAACCTCCAAGGACCTGCATCATCGTCGTTTATCCTCGGTGGGTCCCTATGATATCAATTTGTTTATTCGGGGGCTCATCCTACGTCGCAGGGAACGAACGTGAGATTCGATATCAGGTGGAAGTGGGTGATTGTGAATTCAAGTGGGCGCGCCAGTATGGCGCTGTCTGGCGTCAGAGTGGATGTCTTGGCGTAAGACTCCCATTGCCGTATCCCACCCTGCACTCTGAGCAAAATCACAGCGCGATCGTTTGGTGGTCGCGGATCCAAAAGCTCTGCGGCACATTTTTCACACCTCCGGATATAACTTCGGCAGGCCAAAAGATGCATTGAAGATGACTGAACTGATTTTTGGCAAGGGCATTTCGTGGGCACATGGTTCGTAGTTTACCGTCGTGTTACGTCCTCGAGTCTCTGAAGGAGTTATTTAGGTGAAGCACACCAACGTCAACGAAAGATCATGAATCCGGCATTTTTCACATCCCAATTAAGAACATTCCTTCCTGTGTTTCAAAGCTCAGCAAATAAGGCAAAAACATTGACTCTCTACAACGGGAACCAAGCTGACCTCACCGTATCAATATCAATAGCTAGTTCAAAAATGGAAGGAAGAGCTAATCGCCGCGGACCCTTCTGGACAACCACTTGTGGACGTGATGGGATGGCTTTCACGTACTACGCTCGATATTATCGGAGAGGGTCAGTGCCACGCCGTGCCATCGCCGCCATTTCCCTGACCTTACTTGCTAGCTGGCTTTGGTTTCCAATTTGGTTCGCTCGACAACGTCAAGACTGAATTGCACGAGCAATATGAAAACTTATTGTGAGTTCCGATTGTCTACTTCTCCCTGAGCTAATATTGTTGGAAAGTGTTGATTCGACACTCTATCCCGCTTGGTATGACATCGTTTTCAAGTCAATTTGGCATTATATCCCGGATCCACTGCTAAACTTTGTCCGGTATCTTCCTACTCGTGAATACCGTCGATTCCTGCGATTTTCGAAGTTTGTCCACAAATTCTCCCGGGACATGGTTGAGGAAAGTACGGCCAAAGGTAATGGGAATGACATTATGAGCGTGCTATTGCGGGCAAACACATCCGAGGTCCCTAAAAGCAAGCTGACCGATAGCGAAGTGATTGCCCAAATCAAGTACGTTAAACGCGCACACTGCAGGACATCTGACAGTGACCATCGTTTGCAGCACCCTTCTATTCGCTGGTCATTCACCAACTGCGCTCAGCCTGATCTGGTACCTGTGGGAAATCGCAAAACACCCTGAAGCGCAGGACCGGGTTCGCGCTGAGATCGCTGCCACCCGTGCAGAGCGCGGCGGCAAGGAATTGTCAACAGCAGACCTCGACAGTATGACATTTACGCAGGCTACTCTCAAGGTATGGTAGTACAACATGATCGCCATACCTTCTCTGATAACTTCGTATCATAGGAGTCGATGAGGCTACATCCCATTACTTGGCAGCTCCGAAGGGAAGCAAAGCGTGACGATGTAATCCCCTTAGCTTTTCCTGTCACCACCAAGTTGGGACCAAAACTGTCTTCGATCCCGATCGCGAAAGGGACACAGATTGATATCGCTGTTGATGTTTACAATCGGTAAGCTTCCCGAGATTCCGGCTCTGCGGTATACTTATCGTCGCAGTCTTCCCGAGGTGTGGGGTCCAGACGCAGATCAGTGGAATCCAGAGCGTTTTCTGAACTTAAAGAAAACGTCTCTCGGTGTTTACTCCAACCTGTGAGTGTGATAGTGATTTTGGTCGAGTGGCGTCATACTGATCGTGATGTATCGCAGGATGACTTTTGGTAGGTACCAGGCGGATTCTTACCAATCTGGATTTTCGAAGCTGATCGTTCGTACTAGGGGGTGGGGTTCGCTCCTGTATCGGCTGGCAATTTGCGTAAGTCTTTCTACAAGCAAGGAAAAGACCTTCAAATTGACTTCGCTGACCATAATAACCCTTTCCAGGGTGATTGAAATGCAAATCTTTGTCGTCGTGCTTCTTGAGAACTTTGAGTTTTCTCTTCCTCCTCAGAACGAAAAGACCCGCATATACCGCAAGCCCAGCGGTCTGATGACGCCGATGGCAAAGGGGAGCCCGGGCGGATGGATGGGCCTGGTCATCAAATCAGTGGACTAGCGGGAGTTATAAGTACATCGTTATCAGTGGCGCGATGCAGCAAGTGGTACTTCGATAGCAATGGCATTCATTTATGGAGGTGAAACTACATAGGGACTATCGCTCACGATTCCCTGACCTCACTCACATTGCTATCAATAATTGTGTGCTCCCTGCCAGTGCTCGGACACCGGAGCATCAGCAAACCTTACAACTCGCTTAGCGCTAGCATGTCTTAGCGATTTTTAGCGCCTGTAAGAGCGTTAAGAATTTTCTTATTACCTTAGCGAATCCGCCACTAATAGACTAATCATTCACAAGGGCAGTCTTAAAGCACTAAGTACATTAAGCGATTGTTGCTTTCTAAGGAGCTCTAAGTCGACTTCGGGCCGCTAAGATGGGCTAAGACACACTCAGGTACCATAACTAGCTGCTGAACTGGAATGGTCGCGTGCATGCTGGCACGGACCCGGTCAACTCTTGGCTGGTTGAGCTGGACTGTTGCCATCGCGCTGGAAGACTCCATGCAACGGCGTCGTGTTGGGCACGACAACGCACGGCCGTGCGATCTCCTCCGAGTTGCGCACAAAGAAGCTGTCCGAGTCGCCGTTCGATGCGTTATCGTCGCCCTCGCCCAATCCGGGCTCCTCTGAGCTAAAAGAAGAGGGGACGTACATGAGCGAGTGCGGCGGATGAGGCGGTGAGTGTCATCTGCTGGCACCCACCACCGCCGAGGCGACGGTGGCGGCTGCGCTAAACCCGGAGCCGCGCGACCCTCGCGATGCAGATCCGGAGGCCAAACGTGGGCCCGCCAGGACGCAGCATATGATGTCCATACGGGTGCCATACGGGGGTGCACGACCCGCACCCGCGCTACCGCTGGGCCAGTCTAACCGGGTGAAGACCAAGTTGCTCGCGTGCAACTTGAGAGTGCGGAGCCAGTGGACTCGATGTAGACAACGGCCGCGACAGTAAATCGCGTGCGACGAAGCGCATGCGCAGCCTGTTGTTGAGTGAGTGGGACTGGCCCTTGAGGCTTGCGCATCTTTGTCATCGCGATGATGAGCGCGACTGTCGTGGCAGTGGCTCTAACAGAGACGACAGCCATGAGTAAATCCGGGACCGTGCCCTCACCGTCCTCGCGACCCCCTTATCCCTCCTGACCTGCCTTTGAAGGACTCTAGCGGTTTCGGGTGCGATTACGAGGATGACGTAGCTCAGGCATTGCAACCGTGTACGGTCGAGGCCACGCATAAGGCCGACTGGCCACGAAAGCGGTCGACCGAGGCAGAGCAGGCCGCTGTGGAGAGGGCCGCTATCTAGGACCTGAGGAGCCTCCTTCGGGAAAAGGCCGTTAAGTCGCCAGAAGGGCCCAGATTCTTCAGAATCGAGGGTGCGGGCAATGTTGCTGCACGCTGCGATAGCGACCTACCCTATCATACACTCTGTCAGTCCCAGGGCAGAGACAGGGATGCCCATTCGCCTTCAGTGTCAGATCTCCATGGTTTTGAGCCACAGAAAGTCGGAAACGAGGGGAGCGTAGTGCATATCTACGCCGACAGTACCCCGGCGGACCGGTGGGAAGTTGCCATTGTCATCATCAATCTTTCGATGATTGGGAGCATGTCCGGGTCATGCGCATCAGAAATGCCCCGAGGACGACGCTAGGGTAAGTCCGGCGGGGGATCGCGCTGATCAAGTCTGTCGGAACCACGAAGCCTCGGAGGCGGACTCTCAACATGGCCGCAGTAATGGGGAAGCCGTGAAGCTCATGAAGGGTCAGAAGGATATTCCGGATAGCACGTCGGGCTGTTTCGTCGATCGTCACGACGATTGTAAGACGGTGACCGCGGGTGAGGTGAAGGGGAATTGCATCCGATAAACATGCGGGGGAAACAGTTGTTGAGAATGAGACTTGGTATATAGCATGGAAACGAAAATGGAGAAGGCCACAATCATCACCTGCGAGTCGGTCGAGGCGTAGGTCCAAGTTCTACTCAACTCCCAAGGCATCGCCGGAAATATAAATATAGGTCCTCCACCTCAGGAGTAAAAGGCATGGGGCACGTTAGGCACGGCATGATCCAGACAACATACTTAGAGTCGATGATCGACCTGGACTCTGATGCAGGCCTGCAGTCAATGTTTGTCATACAGTATTGTTTGATGACTGCGCAACTTGCCGAACCCCTTATTTTTCCTCGTTGCTGAGGTCCAGCAGGAAGAGAGAATACCGTCCTACCTTGACGACGTCGCGTGATCTCTGAGCGACGAGATGGCTACCATTAGCAACCCGTAATTTCGAGCTCTGCAGTGCCGATTAGGTTACGCAGCCTTCCCTGAGCGTGGAATCAACTTTCAAGGCTCGGACCTCCGGGATAGACAAGATGCCCGAGCTGTCGAATTACCTCTACATACTTTATGGACAGAACCTACAGTAGTTCACTCATTGGATAGCAAACTAGTTTAGCACTAAACCTAGTATACATTCCCTATATATCGTAGATAGTTTGCCTTGGTCAATAATAATTCCTTCTGTGTGTTTCCTCAGTTTCCCGCGCCCGAGGTCATTGCCGCGTCCGGGAGTTCAGTCGGGTCCTTCACGCGTTTCTACATCAGCACCCGGAGGCAACGATGATGCCAAGGCCGCTGAGGCAGACCGAAGCGATGTGTAGTCCCTGCTAAGGACATTTCTTCACTTCGCTCAGAAGCCTTGTCACTGGCTGACTGACAAAACGTCGAGCCTTGACAAAGAGAAGGCCATGTGTGTGCTATTTTCTGTCAGAGACCGGAGTCTTGAGTTGCCGGTGCCTCGCGAACGACGTACGAGACAAGCGCATGTGCCTGTCAGCGGCAATGAAGCCATGAGCGCTCTGAGCCCTGAACCGGGATAGCACTTCCTTCAAGTCCCGGGGTGCCGAAGCCTCAAGGCCCCAACCCCAAGGAGCATGACTCATTGATGCGCAGTGAAGAGAAACCGACGCGATTCCACGGCAGCTTACCCAGAATTGTGCGCTCTCCAACCGGCATGCTTTGCCAATATCTGGGGAGCTCCGCCATTCCAAATGGTGAGATGCTGGGATTCAGCGGGGAAACCAGCCAGAAATTGAACGTGCCACTGAGGTTTGGGTATTGTCTCTAATTTCTTCGACGATCCGATTCTCATTTACTGTTAGACTTGTGACCCTGGCTGTGAGATAGGAATGGAAAGACAGTGAGCTGCTCGGATCATCAATCATCGATTGCCAGTGGGGTGAGCGACGAAGTGGTTCGACGTGCCTTTTGCTGTTTCACGACGGGCAGGAAGGATAAGCCAAGTCTGCTTATAGATCAATTAATGTCCAATATAGAGACACCCCTTATATGTTGAAATATTATAAATAAGAATACTCGAAATAATTTAAAATTTGTTGAGTGCCGGAAAAATATTGAGGCTAAATGGTTATTCCCCGGCTAAATAGTTTTTCCTGGTGTGTGGGAAAGCAGCTATTTTAAATATTTCATGATATAATCATACTCTTCCTGAGCTGTCAACTAATTTTAAATTATTTCGTGTATTCTTATTTATAATATTTCGACATATAAGGGGTGTCTGTATATTGGACATTAATCCTCTATAATATAAAGGAACTGGGGGGATTGACAAATCGGAATCTTCCGTTCTCATTGGTTCGACTTAACCGTCCAAAAACGAGGAAATTTGAAATCTTTCTCACCTTCTCATTCGTTCCTCAAACCGGAATCTTCCGTTCTCATTGGTTCGAGGAAATTTGAAACATTTCTCGCCTTCTCATTCGTTCCTCAAACTGTCCAATCACTTTCCTTCGTTCAACTGACGGAAAGTGCCACTCGCGAGCGTCCTTCGCTCTCAACCGACATAATGTCGTGCATCATCATGCACCCGCTATCACTCTCTCATCCATCCTCCACTGCTTTGCTCACTTTCATGGAACAGTTCAACTACGTGCGCACTCTCTCTCTGACTTCTTTCTTCTTTCTCAATGACGCAGATTTTCGTTCACATTCACATCCAACACAACCTCTTCTGTCGTTTGCTCCTTCCTTCACATTCACTGTCATTCTGCACAGCAAATCTCTCTGATCACAACGTCCCATCTGTTTTCCTGTTCACCTCACCTCCTGCTCCGTTATGCTGTCTACTACCATTTATAGGCAGCTATGGCGAAATCCTTTTTTGCCGTTGAAGTAGGTGCACACGCTCTCACTCAATTCTCTCTTATTTCTCAATCATGCAGATATTCCTTGACATCGAACTCAACCTCATCCGTCCTAAAAAAAGGAACTTATAATATAAAGGAACTGGGGGCGACAAACCTCGCGTTCTCATTGGTTCGACAAACAACGAAATGTACATCTTACAGTCATCTTACTCAGCGTGAGGTGCATCGTCCGTACATGGACACTGTCTCTCCCCGTTCGGTCTCCCAGCGTCGACGTCAGGCAAGAGAATGTGCAATGCGCGACACACTCAATGGTACCATCAAACACGACGTCGATGAACACTCAACCGTTGGCTCAACAGAACTTAACGAACCACTGTGCATTTCTCATGACCCGTCACTCGAGCATCATACGTGGGATTCGTTATCCCTTTCTACAGAGTCAGAGTGCGTTTTACTTTTCGATTCATTCCTTTCAAATCTGACAGTTCTTCAGTACTTCTGTTCCATCCGTTCCTTCCACGGATTCATCTTCTCTCCGTTCGCTAGCACAACGTCATCGTCGAGCGAGAGAACGTGCTACTGGCGAGGGGACGATTGCTACTGCCAAACACAACGGCTCCGAACGAATGTCGATTTCCGAACTTTACAAACGACTGCATTTCTCGCCACCAGTCACCCGAACATCCTACACTGCATTCGTTGTCGGCTTCTACAGAGTCAGAAAATGTTTTACTTTTCAAAACATTCGTTTCGAACCTGACAGTTCTTCAGAACATCCAGCCCGTCCGTTCCTCAGGCTCCCACTGAATCCCCTTCTCTCCGTTCGCTGGCACAACGTCGTCGTCGAGCGAGAGAACGTGCTACTCGCGAGAACACAATTCCTGTTGCTAATGACACCGGGTGCGAACTATCTACTGGTCGGAGACTCGCACCACATGACAACAACCGTCGATTCCGAACTCCCTGTTGTTATAATCAGGATGGATGATGGAATAATGCAAAAATGCTGGTGTGAGAATCCGATGTGTCCGGGACAGAATAAATGCAATATGGATACAATGTTCTGGTTCATTCGAAACACCACTATAAGGCACGCGCCTCATCGATCGTCTGTTGTCGATTGTGCGAGGGGTGCGACGGCGGTGATGAGAGTAACACAACGTCGCCATGAGCACTATCTGAACCACCTCATCCTTCACTGCGTCGTGTTACACCAAGTGTTACACGACCTCGCACTTCTTCGTACGAATACCACTTCCTTTATATTACACGTACATTTGCCCTCCATGGTAATAAAAAAAAATTGTCCCGGAAGCCAATCGACTCAGACTTGACCGTACTGTACAACATGGACACAACCACGATGTCTCCTTTCAGTTCTCACGGGTCCCCTCCTAGTTGATCTATAAGCAGACTTAACTTATCCCTTCCTGCCCGAGTGACTCCGCTGGCGGCCTTCTCGTGCTTGCTTACGAAATTCACTCGCATCTCGCTTTCGAACACCCTTTCCGGAGACATAATCCCAAGCACTCGAACTTTCCTTTCACTTTAAATCCAGTCGATAATACAGGCAAGCTTTTTCCCACTTATCCGTCCCAGGACGCCATAGGAACCCCTAAACGCACTTTGGCTGGTTCAATCACCTATGGGAAACGAGAGGAGGACCGGAAATATGGCGACATCAGATATTTGGATAGATTCTTTTTCTATTCAGTGCACACGTGGGCTTTCGGGCTGCCCTCTTTTTGCTTGCCTCCCGCCGCGGATAATTGGCACAATTGTGGGTGGAACCGATGGGTTGGTACTAGTATCCGCGGTCGGAAAAGGACACTCTTTCCATCGTCTGACGCTCAGGTCCGACAAGTCGGCGTGCTTGCTTCCAAGGCCCTATAAAAGCTGCCTTGGTGCAGGACTCTCAGAGCGTCATGGTCCGAGTCGATCAAACATCCTATTTCCCACTCTATTCCCAAGCAGCTCCGATGAACCTTCCCCAAGGTCTGTCGTTCTTAAAAGCAGGATGGCACAAAGCAGAAGTCCTTGGATTCCGAATGGACGCCCAATTTGCCACCCTGTTGGCCCTTCTGGCTATATCTGTGCTCCTAACTCGTACCTATATCCGACGTCGCAGCTCGTTTCTGAGAGACCTCCAAGGACCCGCATCCCCGTCGTATCTTCTCGGTAAGTCTCGGCGATTCTCATTCGTTTATTTCAGTGGGCCCATTCAACGCTACAGGGAATGTTGTAGACGTTCGATATCAGGTCGAAGTCGGTGATCGTGAATTCAAGTGGGCGCGCAAGTATGGCGCTGTCTGGCATCAGAGTGGATGCTTTGGCGTAAGGGGTACCTCGCCTGATATCCTGCCTAGTATTTCTGAAGAGGGCCACAGCGAGACCGTCTAGTGGTAGCCGATCCAAAGGCTTTGCAGTACATCCTTCACACGTCCGGATATCGCTTCGTTAAAGCACCAGAAGCCTTGAAGATGATCGAACTATTGCTTGGCAAAGGCTTGGTTTGGGCCCATGGTCCGTAATTTCCTACGTTTCCATGGGTTTCCCCCTTCTAAATAGTAGCTTAGGTGGTTCGCACCAACGTCAGCGGAAAATTATGAACCCGGCATTCTTCGCACCCCAATTAAGAACATTCCTATCACTGTTCCAGAACTCAGCATATAAGGTTAACCGTTTACGCTCTCCAATATCGATCGAGCTGACTTCACGACATCGATAGCTTGTGCAAAAGTGGAAGGAGGAATTAATACCTGCGGACTCTTCTGGCGAACCACTCGTGAATGTGACAGGATGGCTTTCACGTACTACCCTCGATATTATTGGGGAAGGTCAGCACCGCGCTGTGTCTGCACCGTCATTGTCCTCACCCCCCTAGCTGGCTTTGGTTTCCATTTTGGCTCACTCGACAACGTCAAGACTTCGTTAAGCGAGCAATACAAAAACATATTGTGAGTCCCAACTGCCAATTTCACCCCCAATCTAATGTTGTTGGAAAGCATTGATTCAATACTCTACCCGTCGCGGTTCGACATTATCTTCAAGTCGATTTGGCGCTATATTCCGGAGCCCATTCTCGGCCTCGTCCGGTATCTCCCCACCCGTGAATATAGCCGCTTCCGGCGATATACGAAGTTCATCCGCAAATTCTCGCAGGAGATGATCGAGAAGAGTCTAGCCAAAGGTGATGGGAAAGACATTATGAGCGTGTTACTGCGAGCAAACGCATCCGAAAACCCCAAAAACAAGCTGAGCGATAGCGAAATGATTGACCAAATTAAGTACGCTTAACATGACCCACAGAGGGTGGCTGATATTTGATCGTCATTTCCAGCACCCTTCTCTTCGCTGGCCATGACACAACTGCAAACAGCCTGAGTTGGTACCTGTGGGAACTCGCAAAACACCCGGAATCGCAGTGCCGCGTTCGCGCTGAGATTGTTGCCACGCGCGCAAGGAGGGGCGGCAAGGAATTGTCCACAGCAGATCTTGACAGTATGACGTTCACCCAGGCCACACTCAAGGTATGCCACTTCAAAATGGTTATCGAGACCTCTCTGCCGACTTTGACTTTGCATCGCAGGAGTCGATGAGACTTCATCCCATTGTTTACTGGCTTCCCAGGGAAGCAGGTCATGACGATGTAATACCTTTGGCGTTCCCCATCACCACGAAGTCTGGAAGGCAGATTTCTTCAATTCCCGTCGCGAAAGGGACGCCGATTGATATTCACGTTGATGTTTACAATCGGTGAGCCTCGCATCGCGCGATCTCAGCAAGAGACTTACCCCTATAGTCTTCCGGAGGTCTGGGGTGAGGACGCAGATGGCTGGAATCCAGAGCGTTTTCTGAGCTTGGATAAATCGAAGCAAACGTCCATTGGCGTTTTCTCGAATTTGTGAGTCTGATAGCGAACCTGGTCATGGCAGTTGTTGGTGAAATCACATTGATCATGTCATACTACAGGATGACCTTTTGTACGCATCCAGTTGGATCCTTACCCAGTTGCATTTTCTAAGCTGATTAATTATAGCGGGTGGCGTCCGTTCGTGCATCGGCTGGCGATTTGCGTGAGCATATGTTTCTTTTAATTGGTAATCCTTCAAATCGACTTAGTCGGCCATAATCCTTGCTAGGACACTCGAAATGCAGGTCGTTGCCATCGCGCTTCTTGAGAACTTTGAGTTTTCTCTCCCCCCTCAGAACGAAAAGACCCGCATTTACCGCAAGCCCAGTGGCCTGATGATGCCGATGGCAGAGGGTGAGCTAGGCGCGTGGATGGGCCTTGTCATCAAATCAGTTGACTAGCCTAAGCTGAGGCAGTTATGCGGGGGGTGTCGTCGCTAGTCACTTGCGCTTTGCGCTTGTATAACGTTTTGACAAAGTGCATAGTTTTGTCGCTTTCTGGTCGTCGAGGATGTGAGTTCACATGGAATGCATGTCTTTCGGATTAGATCAGGTACCGTAAGCACTGCACAATTGACTGAGTTTGCCTCTAGTCCTAGTCAGTAAGCCCGGCCTCTGACGTCTGTCTCCGTGCCAAGTTCCCATATCCTTTGTCCCGCCAAGAAGTCCCGACAATAGGACTCCATATTCCTGTTCAATAATCTCAGGGATTACAGCTGTCAACTCAATGTCTCGTTATCTAGCCGACTGCCGCAACGCCACATGATCTATGCATGCAGCGCTATTTCTGGCCACCGCAACTGTGCAAGGGACCTTTTTCTGTTGCTCAACTCCTTATTTTGAACAGTCAGGTGGTCGAGCATGATCAGAAAACATGCGAATGACCGTGACTGCTTCTATTACCATCAGTCATCGATGGCATCGGAAATATGACCTAACAACGAGAATCGAAACGCAAGTGGCGTGCCTGCGGCCTGCTGCGGAAGCACAATACAAACGTGGGTCACTGCGTGCAGGGTCGGTGTCAATTAACCCAAGTTCCGACAGGAGAAGAGAACATCGTACCATCTTCGACATGCCGCTAAACTTTTTTTTTTTGATGTGGTACGACACAGATGCCAGACAATCTAGAACTTCGAGTCATTGCTTCGAGTGCACCGATTATGTTGCGTTCTCCTTGAGGGTGGACCGACCTAAACATATTGGGTCGATGAGCGCTCTGTAACCAAAGTATCTCCGAAGATATCTGCGTCTCGTCTCAAGCGACTCAATCGACCAAGAGTGTTATGATGCAGCGGGTCATGACACGGCCCCCGGTGAAGGCGACGCGGGCTGAGGAATGCTAGTGGGATCCTTCCGTTGCCGTTCTTATCAGCTTGATTCCGCGGGCTCGCGGGTGGCACTCACTGGGACCTACTACTGATACAGGAAGGATGCACGGACACAATTGGTGCTACTTCCAGTCAGAAACATGCGAGTGACAACGATCCCGAGAGTCGGCCGCAAGAAGTCCGCTGCGCGCTGACAATCCGACAACCCGTTCAGTCACGAGTCACGAGTTCAACATCACGTGATTAGGTTCTCAAGTAATTTTGGGCGGTGCTGATAGTTGGGCACTTTTAGCGAGGGATTGCACGACCAAAAAAGGCAATTCTCGCGTACCTTAGCCCCTGGTGGGACTTCCCGAACGTTCTGTCTCGTTTTCGTACTCAGCAAAAAACATTTTCATTGATAAGACAGTTATTAGGTGATTACTGTAAGCTTCGAGTTATAAGAAATTTATGTAAGCGATTGGTAACCGGAATGGCACGTGGGCGCCGCATCGGATAAGTGCGAGTGGGGAATTCGGGGTAGTGGCAAAGGGGGCCTCTGGTGGGTGCCACGGGTGCGAAATTCCCGATGGAATGCGTGCGTGAAGGCAGGTGCGGCCCCACCGACCAAAAAAGGAACTTTGTTTGCCAAGTCATGCTCTCATTAAAAATTTAAATAACAGCTCTGCAGGGGTTCGAACCCTGGACCGCTTACAAACTGCTAAGGTAAGCCGTGAACCCAAAGCCATCCATACCACTAGACCATTAGACCATGATTAGACTAATGTTTATGGCTTTCATATGTCACAATCTGACTCGGAGAGAGCGCTTCCGCTGCCGCGCCCGCCCCTGTGCCTGCTCCGGCACCGCAACACCCTTGCTGTCTGCGCGTCTGCTTACCGCCGTGGCGCCCGCTCCCGCCATTTTCCCGCCCTGCACATCCGCTTCCGCTCCGGCGTGCATTCCCGTGCCATTGCCGGTGGACCGCTTCGCACTCGCATGGGCCCGCTCGCGCAGCCTGTGCTTGGTGTGTGCTCCCTGTCCCCGGGCCTGGACCGGAGCACCCGAGTTCGCATTCCCTTTCTGCACGCGCATTCCCCTGCTTTGATAATCACCGCTTTTTTTTTTGTATAGTTTAAAACATACAAGTTAAAAGTTCATGCCTACGGCATGGGTCCAGCTGATGCCCATGCTTTCAGCTTCGCTCCTCACCTGCGCTTCCAGCATGAGCATCAGCTGGCCCCTTGCCTTTAGGCATGAACTCTAACTTGTCAGGGGCTGCGCCCCCGAACCCCCTGCGCACGCTCACTCAAAGTTACTCCAGTCTTCTTTATATACTCATTCCTGTATATACACTATTTACTTTAGTAACACTTCACTATATACTATGTTTTTGCTCTTTGCCTCAGGTACTCCTAAAGTCCAGATAGCCTTTATGTTAAATATAGATGTCACCCTTGACACTGCCACATAAAACTGCCCATGAGTAAACACAGGAGACCTCAGATCCAACCCTACATGCTTCACAGACTGTCCTTGTGACTTGTTGATGGTCATTGCAAAGCAGAGTCGCACAGGGAATTGCCTTCTGATGAACTTGAAGGCAATTTGATCTTCAGTGGGCTGGCAATTGATCCTAGGGATGAACACCTTCTGTCCAGCATGCTCTCCAGTGATCAGTTCCACTTCTAGCACCCTATTCCTACACCTTGTTAGAATCCCTCTGGTCCCATTGCATACTCCATTTGCTGCATCTAAGTTCCTCAGAATCATGATGGGACATCCAATCTTGACCTCCAGTTTTGCCAGTGGAAATCCAGAGCACTTGATGGCATTGAGATACTCAACTGGATAGTTAAGTAAAGGGTCATCTTCGCCAGTTTGCTCAGAGGGTGGAATGTAGTCTGCACTACTAAACAGATGAGACTGGCCAGGGAACTTTTCAAGCACTTTTGTGTTCAGGGAGTCCACATCATCATTAAGGCAAGATAGGATGGTGCGCTGTGAGAAGTACTCAGGAGGAAGGTTGGGAGTGTCAATGCCAGGATAGATGGTGTCAATAAGAGAGCCCATAGTGTTTTCATCACATCTAAAGTTGTGTGGCAGAGGGGTGTTGCCCTGTTGGTCTATGTGCTTGCCCTGCCCAATATCAAGCTGCCATTTTGCAAACTCCCGCTCTGCTGGAATGTCTGTATTGAGGCGCATGTTCTGATGAAGGTGGAGAACAGTCATGGACCTCCAGAGGGTAGATCTCTGGATACAGGCACCCACAACCTATGGCCTTGAACCCTGAATCACCACAGGCAGGATTTGCTGAAAGTCACCACCAAAAACAAAGGTAAGGCCACCAAAAGGCTTGTCACTGTTGAGCACATCTTTAAAAGTGCGATCCACTGTCTCTACAATATGGCGATGTTGCATAGGGGCCTCATCCCAGATCACCAAGGAAGTCTGGCGAATTAAATCTGCCAAGTGGGAGTTTTTGGAGAAGCTACAGATGGAAGACTCATGACAGGGAATGGGGATCTTGAATGTGGAGTGAGCAGTGCGCCCTCCTTTAAGGAGAAGAGCAGCAATGCCAGAGGATGCCACACAAAGGACAATCTTAAGCTGAGAGTGCAGATGATAACAGAGGGTGTTATAAAGGTAGGTCTTGCCAGTACCTCCAGGGCCATGAAGGAAAAATATCTCCCCTGATTTAGTGGTGATCGCAGTGGTGATTCTATCAAAGGCAGACTGCTGATCAGGATTAAGACTGGCAATACACTGTATAGCAAGTTGGGCCTGCTGTTCTGGATCATACTGCTGCTGCTCCTGAATGAGGTGGTTGCCCAAGATGTGTGCCCAATTCCCAACAACCTCTGGCATGGTAGTCCACTCTGCTAGCCTCTTCCCAGTTTGAGAAAGGAGTTTGTCTATGAGATAGAGCCCATAATCTTGTATCTGAGCATCAGAGGGTTCAGGGAGGTTTGGAAAGTGCAGAAGTTGATGTCTGAGGTCATCACAGATATGATGCCAAAAGGTGTCCCATAATGCCCTTGGATCAGCAGGGGTACAGTCACGCAGGGTGGTGACAAAGAGATGGCGCAGCTGTCTCCCTGTCTGCATGTCCTTTGCCTCTTGTAAGCACTGATGCCACTCATGGTCATCCTCTAAGAGGCCACGTGCAATACAGGCCTCTCTAAAGGAAGCATGTCTGACTCCATCAAAGGTATAGAGGTCATTAAAAGAGGTGGCACCTCTAACAGAGGTAAGAAGGAGGCGCAAGTAAAAGCGCTCTCCAGAAGTGGGGTGGGCATGGTACATTCTGCCAACAGCAAAGCCTCTCTGCCTGATAGTCCACTTGTGTTGATCTCTGCTCCAGACCATCTTGAAAGGGAAATCCTGATAGAGGGTGTTAAGGATAACTGCATCCTCTGTTTCAGCATTGGCCTTGAACCATCCAGTAAGAGTGGTGTCCTTTGTTTGCTGCCTAGCCAATGCCTCCAGTATATTAACATCCTCCTCAGGATCCCAGTAGACTGGCTGCTCATTAGGGAGGTGGACCTGAAGGCGCACAACATTGGGGACCTGTTTCTGCATGGCAAAGAAAAAGAGGCGCCAATGAGCCTCACAACTGCTGATGTAGCGCACATCCAGATACTGCTTGATTTCATCCCTACAGGTGCCAAACTCCATGGTGGTCCTATCATGGCCCTTGTACACATACTTGTAGATGTACTTGATGGCCTTGATAGAGGCAATAGACTCCACATTGATGTGACAGTGATATCTCCAGATGAGGTACCTGGAGTGGCAGACAACCCACTGGTTGGTGATCTGGTTGCCTCTGACTTCATGTGTCTGGCCAGTGTTGGAGCGCCTTGTACGTGCATAAGAGTCATCAGTCACAGAGGTGTGCTCTCTAAATGGCTTAGGAAAGCCCTTGGAACATTTGCCATTGACCATACAGGGGGCATTGGGATTTCGCTCTCCACAGGGTGTATGGACCATGTACCTCTTAATGAGTTCAAGAAGTTCAGGATTGTCTTCAGGGAATTCAGAGGACATGAGACTGTCAATGTCTTCTGGAGAGCGCAACTTGGAATGAGGCTTGAGGAAGACAATGATGTGGGCATGAGGAAGGCCACGTTTCTGAAACTCAATGGTGTAAAGGAAGGCAGCGACTTCTCCCAGTACACCTCTCTTGATGTCAGATATGAGAGAGTTGAGCTTGAGATGGAAGACGCGAACCACCAAGTCAGGGCGATCAGGGGCAGATTGGCCTTGTAAAAGGGCCTGCTGAATCTCAGGCCAGGCAGGATTGGCAGTCATAGTGATAAAGAGGTCTCCTCCTCCAAAGAAGCGGTTGATGGCCAGGGCATCTTGACAGCGCTGCTGCATGTTGCGTGTACTGCCAGAAAAACTTGAAGGCAAAATGAGTCTTTTCCTCAACTCATTCTGGTCAGTGTCAGCATTGTTGGTCACAGCATCCACCAAACCCTGATAGACCTCAACACGCAGCTTGGCCTGATTGTGTCTGATATAGTTGAGACGACTTTGCTCTGCCACAGCCCATATTTCACATACAAACTCATGAAAGAGCATGCCAGTGAAAAAAAGATGATTGGACTCCCTATTAGATGGGCGAGTGTGAAGGCGGTAGCGATAATACTGAGCCATGGTCATATGATGAGCATCATCATCCTCACGATATGTCAGATTGTGGTGCCAACCAAGCTGGCCAGTGGGAAAGAGAAGGACATAGCGCAATGAGGGATAGAAAGGATGGAGATCAGAGATGCGCTGTAGGGGTTCGCCAGCTTTGCGATATAGAATGATGTCCTGAGGGCCTCTAGTCTCTTCACCATCACCTGGGATGATCACTGCAATCTCTTGCACAGCAGCATCAGGGGCATTATAGCGGCGTCTGTCACAGGTTGGATCAAAATGAAGGGCTATTCTGCACTGATGCTCAGCAGGCATGTTCATGGTCATTTCAAATGCCTGTCTATAGCATTGAACTCCAGGATGAGAGTTATATAGCATGTCCTGAAGAGTACGCATGGTATTCTGATCCAAGCCAGCATTCCACCTGTTTTCCATGCGATGTGCAAGGGCAGTTGCAGTGTCATAGATGTAGAGCTGGGAGTAAACAGGAGGAGGACCATCTGGTTGTGGCAAAGGAGACCCAGCTCTATGGATGAGCTCTCCATGAAGCCTAAAAGTGTAAGGCCCCCCACCACCCCTATTTATGGAGTCATCCAGCTTTCTACCAACAGAAGTCATTGCCAAGGCACTGTTGTAAGTGCGAATTTTTAGGCGAAAGGCTTTAGAGATAGGGTCTTGATGAGTTAAGAGTGTGTAGAGCTCAGGGGGAGGAGGCTGGAGAGGAGGAAGGGAAATTCTGCCATTATAACAGCAAGTGCCAAATGTAGGAGTTGCAACAGGAGAGTTGGAGTGGCGCTCAGCTATCCAGTGAAAAGCATGACAGCGGAGGCACTCAATGTTCATTTGTTTGAGGTCATGAAGTATCCATGCAGGGTTAAATGGCTGACGTGCAATAGGAATGCGCAGAAAAGGAGGTGGAGGTGGAGGCATAGGAGGAGGAGGGAGAATGACCTAACAGAGACACATGATAGTCAGTATAAATTCTGAGAACAGAAATAGAATTTAAAACTTACAGGAGGACGAAGAGGAGGAAGTGCAGCATGTAAGGCAGCCAAGTGGGCAGAAGGAGGAGGAGGAGAAGGGGGGGGAGGAGGGGGGAGGACAGGACCAAAGACAGAGACAGCAGAAGGAGCAACAGCAGAAGAGCCAGCAACAGCAGAGGCAGAGGGAGGAGCAGGAGCAGGAATCTGATGTAGAGTTTAGTAAGAAGACTGTAAGAGAGATATAGTAATAGTAAACTTACAGTGAAAGTGGGTCTATTTCTTTGAAGAGGTGGAAGAGCAGCATATGCAGCCGCTAATTCAGCATTGTTTAATATGTGAGGAGCAGGTGCAAGAGGAGTGGAGGAAGAGGGGCCAGCAACAGGGCCAGAATGCCCTACAGCCAACTGGGCAGAGGGGTGGATTTGAGGAGCAGGGGCAAGAGAGGTAGAGCGCCTTGAGTTTCTCAGAGGAATAATGGGAGGGAGAGCTGAAAGTTGAGCAGCTAGATTTGCTGGCAAATGATGAAAAGTGTAACCGTTATATGTAGAAGGGCCAGCAACAGGAGCAGAGATGGAAGGAAGTAAAGGAGGCGCAGGTATTCTACGCTGCTCAGGGGAACCCATGGTACGCCCAGTACGCTCATGGAGACGTGTGGCTTGTTGGTGGCGCTGAGGAGAGGTGAGTGGAGAGGCTGCAGCAGCAGGAAGAGGAGGTGAGGGAGGGCGAGGAGGAGTGGAGGGCATAGTGTAGCTCCCAGAAAAAGACCAAGAGAACCAAAGCTAAGAAGAGAGCCAAGAGCCAAGCTAAGCAAAGGACCAAGTTCTCACAGGAGATAAGTGAAATCGGTGGTAGCAGCGACAGTTGATAGTGGAGCAACTTCCTATAAAGGAAGGGGAGGTAACTTAATTATAGTCAAAGACCACCCCACCAACCCAATCTCCCTGCACACTGCACCCAGAGAGAGGTCCACTCTTTTGCAAGAGCTTAGCAACCGGCAGACACCCCGGAGGGAAGCCAGGTAGGTAGGACTTCACTAAGTGTCACCTTGTTCTCAGCAGTTGTGGTAGAACACCACCTCTGCCCCAAATCCCTTGAAAACCCAATCAAATGCCAGCCCAGCCAAGAGAGTAGCACAGAGAGACCCAAGAGCAAGAAACCCTTTAAATAAAAAGTTTAGAGAAGTAAATCATATAAGGAAGGATTTGTATACACACCAAAGGGGAAAGGACAACTGTTGAGATCAGTAAAACCCAACAGAGGATGTGTGGAGGAGTGCTAAAAAGAGAAAAAAAAAAGGTTTAAAAAGAAAGAAAAAACATAGAGCCAAATGGACAGACCTTGATGAAGTGATAAGATGTAAGCCTTGAGTGGAGAGAAGTTTTTGGAGAGAGAATGAGGTGTTTACCCTTTGAAATGCAATGAAGAGTAGGCAGGCAGAGGACAGGCAGGCAGAGGACAGCAGAACGTCGAAGGAAAAGTTGGTTTTGCTGATGTAATGTTTTCCCATGCCAGCAGAACAGTGGCTCGCCCTAAACAGTCAAATAACACAGGAAGTACTGCTTGTATCCAGAAGTGGTCTTAAGTGACTCATGTTCATACTCTGAGTTCTAGCTACTTGAATAAATTCACATTTCTCCCAATTTTATTCAATTTTCTACAAAGTCCAAAAACTCGAAGTGAAAAAACTGCAGTGTGCACCAAGCAGCTGACTAAGAAGTAGTTGCTGACCAACTTTTTCCTTTCTGAGCCACCGCTGACCAATTTTCTTCCCTTTTTCGGTTTTTGAGGGATTAAATAGTTGATGATGTAATGAACACAATAATAAAATTTTATTTCCAAGGTTTATTTCATAGTTGTGAACTGGAAAAGTGAAACACAGAGGGGGGGTATGAATACAAATAATTTACAGGGGAGTATTTGGGGGCAGGGCAGACGTGTTAATGGAACACGCAGGGGGGAACTGTGAGCTGGGGAGGGAGGCACGGAGCAGCGCCGTGGACTGGCTCGGCGCAGGCACAGTATTGGCGGCAGCCATGCGCATTGAGGCATTGGCGGCGGTGGACCTTGCATCGTCTTTGGCACGGGCACTGGACTTTTCGCCACCACTGTATGGATCCCTGACCTCATCTCTTCGGGGATCACCGTTGGGGCCCTCACGTGCGCGCGTGCGCTTGCGATTATTGAGCTCTCCGATGCGATCGGCTGCCGAGGCCGACTCCGAGTTGCTTGCGCATTTCTGCTTTTGGCCACGCTTAACGCCCATTCGCGCCGCAGTTTCCGGCCAACTGTGTTGATTTGGAGCAATAAGCTCCGGTAGAGGGAGTGCAGGGCCGCCGCCTGATTGGGTGGTGGCGAACACCGCAGTGAGCTGGTTTCTCACCGAGCGAAGGGACTGTATGGTCTCTGCTGCTGGGGAGCTGACTGCTGAGGACATTACCTGCTGCGTAAGTGAGATGACATCTGATGCCAGGCCGGAAATGATCGCACTGTCATCACTACACGGGACGGCGTCTCGCGCTTCTTGCGCGCTTTCCCTTTCTGATACGCCTTCCTTTTCTGGCGATGGCGTCCTGAATGCGTTTTTGAAGCACAGATCGTACTCCTCAGGACCTTGGGTGTGAATGCATATTGAAACGATATGCTTACATAGCTGCACTCTGGGCCAGTCAGGACAGCTGCAGTGCAGCTTTGTGAGATCAGCAGAATAATATTGCTGGGGATCAGAGGCCGACTTGATGGAAAAGCGCCCATTGCCGAGATTGTTGATCGTGCTCGCTTCAACTTCAGGCGCGCGTCTCAGAATTTCCATGTGGCGTCTCTCTGACAGGTCTGGCCCCTCAAAGCCAAGGGACTGTCGATCGTGCCGACTTTGGTAACTTGGCAACATCTCCTTGACTAGCGTGGAAATAAGGTGATCGACCTGCCGATTGCGCTTCCTCTCAAGCCAGGTGGACTTTAAGGAATGGTGATAACTAGAGATTGCATTATACAGGAAAATTGTAATGGGGTAAGGGGTTAAGGATAGGTTAATGGTAAGAATAAAGCAATAATGTTACCCCAAACCAGTACTAGTTACTCCACGGATACTACGTGGTAGTATCCGTGAGGCATCAAGGTGACTGAGTTACTCTACAGATACTACATGGTAGTATCCGTGAGGTATCAAGGTGACTGAGTTGCTCCACGGATACTACGCGGTAGTATCCGTGAGGCATCAAGGTGACTGAGTTGCTCCACGGATACTACGCGGTAGTATCCGTGAGGCATCAAGGTGACTGAATTGCTCCACGGATACTACACGGTAGTATCCGTGAGGCATCAAGGTGACTGAGTTGCTCCACGGATACTACGTGGTAGTATCCGTGAGGCATCAAGGTGACTGAGTTGCTCCACGGATACTACATGGTAGTATCCGTGAGGCATCAAGGTGACTGAGTTGCTCCACGGATACTACATGGTAGTATCTGTGAGGCATCAAGGTGACTGAGTTGCTCCACGGATACTACGTGGTAGTATCCGTGAGGCATCAAGGTGACTGAGTTGCTCCACGGATACTACACGGTAGTATCCGTGAGGCATCAAGGTGACTGAGTTGCTCCACGGATACTACGTGGTAGTATCCGTGAGGCATCAAGGTGACTGAGTTGCTCCACGGATACTACGTGGTAGTATCCGTGAGGCATCAAGGTGATTGAGTTGCTCCACGGATACTACATGGTAGTATCCGTGAGGCATCAAGGTGACTGAGTTGCTCCACGGATACTACATGGTAGTATCTGTGAGGCATCAAGGTGACTGAGTTGCTCCACGGATACTACGCGGTAGTATCCGTGAGGCATCAAGGTGACTGAGTTGCTCCACGGATACTACGCGGTAGTATCCGTGAGGCATCAAGGTGACTGAGTTGCTCCACGGATACTACGCGGTAGTATCCGTGAGGCATCAAGGTGACTGAGTTGCTCCACGGATACTACACGGTAGTATCCGTGAGGCATCAAGGTGACTGAGTTGCTCCACGGATACTACGTGGTAGTATCCGTGAGGCATCAAGGTGACTGAGTTGCTCCACGGATACTACGTGGTAGTATCCGTGAGGCATCAAGGTGATTGAGTTGCTCCACGGATACTACATGGTAGTATCCGTGAGGCATCAAGGTGACTGAGTTGCTCCACGGATACTACATGGTAGTATCTGTGAGGCATCAAGGTGACTGAGTTGCTCCACGGATACTACGCGGTAGTATCCGTGAGGCATCAAGGTGACTGAGTTGCTCCACGGATACTACGCGGTAGTATCCGTGAGGCATCAAGGTGACTGAGTTGCTCCACGGATACTACGCGGTAGTATCCGTGAGGCATCAAGGTGACTGAGTTGCTCCACGGATACTACACGGTAGTATCCGTGAGGCATCAAGGTGACTGAGTTGCTCCACGGATACTACGCGGTAGTATCCGTGAGGCATCAAGGTGACTGAGTTACTCCACAGATACTACGTGGTAGTATCTGTAAGGCATCAAGGTGACTGAGATACTCCACGGATACTACATGGTAGTATCCGTGAGGCATCAAGGTGACTGAGTTCATCAGGAAAATGGCAAAATGCTGAATGCTTCTTAATGCTTCTTAATGCTTCTTTATTGCTCTTATTAAGCAGGGTGCCCTTCTTAATAAGCGGATAAGAGGCATTAAGAGGCATTAAGAAGCATTCAGCATTTTGCCATTTTCCTGATGTTGCTCCACGGATACTACGCGGTAGTATCTGTGAGGCATCAAGGTGACTGAGTTACTCCACGGATACTACGTGGTAGTATCTGTGAGGCATCAAGGTGACTGAGATACTCCACGGATACTACGTGGTAGTATCTGTGAGGCATCAAGGTGACTGAGATACTCCACGGATACTACATGGTAGTATCTGTGAGGCATCAAGGTGACTGAGTTGCTCCACGGATACTATGCAGTAGTATCCGTGAGGCATCAAGGTGACTGAGTTACTCCACAGATACTACGTGGTAGTATCTGTGAGGCATCAAGGTGACTGAGATACTCCACGGATACTACATGGTAGTATCCGTGAGGCATCAAGGTGACTGAGTTGCTCCACGGATACTACGTGGTAGTATCCGTGAGGCATCAAGGTGACTGAGTTGCTCCACGGATACTACACGGTAGTATCCGTGAGGCATCAAGGTGACTGAGTTGCTCCACGGATACTACGTGGTAGTATCCGTGAGGCATCAAGGTGACTGAGTTACTCCACGGATACTACGTGGTAGTATCTGTGAGGCATCAAGGTGACTGAGATACTCCACGGATACTACATGGTAGTATCCGTGAGGCATCAAGGTGACTGAGTTACTCCACAGATACTACACGGTAGTATCTGTGAGGCATCAAGGTGACTGAGTTGCCCCACGGATACTACGCGGTAGTATCTGTGAGGCATCAAGGTGACTGAGTTGCTCCATAGATACTACATGGTAGTATCTGTGAGTAGTGTTACCGTGGCTCAGCTAGCCGGGGGCCGACTCGCTGGAGCTGTGACTCTGCCGGAGCTGGCTCCAAAAGTCGCAACTCTTGGCTCCTGAGCCGGCTCATGCTCGCACCCGTTTCAACACCTCACGTTCAGGCTTTAAACACTAAATTTCGAATAACCCATGGGTGAACACTGGCAGTGTTCCTGCCAGTGTTTATCCATGGTGTTTTATTGACATGTATATGCACAGTAATGTTTTAATATTACAACAAATCTGCCTAATCCTCGTCAACTTCGTGGACCTCGTGGCACCACTTGGCATGCGTGATGCACTCTCCCCACAGATCTGCAGCAAGGGTCGTGTCGCAGGAGCTCCGCATGTGTCGTCCTGCTGTGGACGGTGCACCCGCATTTGGGTAACCTGCTCGCAGCGCCGGTTGACGCAGACCGTCGGCGAGCCTGTGTCGTGGCTGCTCCCGCCCTGGGAGCCCGCGTGCATTATGCCTGCTGCCCTGGGAGCTCCGCGCGTGTCGTCCTGCTGTGCATGGTGTGCCCGCGTTTGGGCAACCTGCTCACGGCGCCGGTCAACGCAGATCGACGGCGAGCCATTGTCATGGCTGCTCCCACCCTGGGAGCCCGTGTGCATCGTGCCTGCTGCCCTAGGAGCTCTGCGCGTGTCGTCCTGCTGTGCATGGTGCGCCCGTGTTTGGGCAACCTGCTTGTGGTGCCGGTTGATGCAGATCGTCGGCAAGCCATGTCGTGGCTGCCCCCGCCCTGGGAGCCCATGTGCATTGTGCCCGCTGTGCATGATGCACCTGCATTTGAGCAACCTGCTCATGGCACCATTCGATGCGGATCATTGGTGAGACCGTGTTGTGGCTAGGGATCAGCACGGGTAACCCACGGGTTACATAATGGTGACCCGCACCCATACCCGCCACTACCCGTACCCGCCACCCACGGGTCGCAGGGCCACGGGTCGACGGGTCACCACGGGTTGTGAGTTGGGTACGCGTTTCACACCACAATTACATTTTGGCCTGTTCTGCTGTTCAGTCGAATGTGTTATATTCTGGGTGTACAGAGTTGGGAGGCCTTGGCAGACACTAATTGGATACATGTTGCTATTCACCTCCTGCTCAGCACAGTAGATGGTGACATGACTCTAGGACCAAGGCAACCATCGTCGACATCCAATATCGCTCTGCATCCTTTCCTTCCCCACCTTCGTGTCGCCGATATTGCCCAACCAATCCAACGACTAGGTTTTTTCGACTCCGGTGTGGCATGCGAGACCTGGGTCACCTGGTTATCTATCCTTCTTCCCCATCAACCGGGCCTCCCTTTCTCGGCGCGAGCAGACGAATACTACACAGCAATGACAGCATATGATATTCCTTCTTAGCAAAGACTTATTGTGTGCATCAGACTGACCTTCGCCCTAACATCATCAACGTGTGTGTTGCCTGCATCAAGTCCGTGTTCCCCAGCCATGGTGCTTCTTCCTCACCTGGTTAAGGGGTCGTGTTGCAAAGTTTCGTAGGTAAAAAGTAGTATTCTGTACAGGGGGGCAACGCGTGCCCTTTTTATCTACTGGTGCTAGCTAGTCTACATGTACGAGTCCATAGTCCATAGACTTATAATATCATTATTCCTTGCCCTTTCTAGGGCGTGTTATTGTTCTCGTGGTCCCCAGACCACTTCTATTATTATCTTCTCTTATTCTTATTCTTAGAACAAGACTGGGGCGCGAACCCCAGTCTCGCGTTGCGTGTTCGGTCGCAGTGGCGGCAGTGCTCGACAACACGTTCATGTTCCGAACGCGTTTCGGCCTTGTTCTTCATTCCCACGGTCTCAGCGGATGCCTTGTCTTCTTGTTCAGTTGATTGTTATCGAGCGGGGTGGGACAATTCGAGGGTTTATTGATAGCGCGCGTGTGCAAGACAGGGTACAACTGCTGGAGGTGCTCGAATGTCGGGACGCGCGTCGCACGTGGTCACGTGTT
>WTXF01000144.1:0-72010 GCA_022496215.1 Russula brevipes | reverse complement strand
CTCACTGAACATCCCACGCGTCCAGAACCCAAGGGTGGTGTCTGGGAGACTCCGTTACATGCAGCATTGGCAAAGGGACATGACGGGGTTTCATGGTTGCTTATTGAGCATGGCGCGAATGTGAAATTCCGGTGCGAGGATGGCTGGACCCCAATTTATTCAGCATCTGCGGTGGGACTTACCGAAATTGTCCGTTGGGTACTCAAGCATGGCGAAAACGTCAATGTCCGGACGAGCGAGGACAGAACTCCAATGCATGCTGCGGCAATCTGCGGACACCTGGAGACCGTTCGAGTACTGCTTGAACACCAGGCTAAAATCAATGCCAAAGATGTTTATGGTGACACTCCATTGCACGATGCGTCATCTGGAGGACACCTCGAGACCGTGCGATTATTACTCGAGCACGGTGCGAAGGTAGACTTGCGCAACAAAGCGGGCAGGACAGCGATCGAGAAGGCGTCAGGGCCCCAGAAACAGGAGATAGTTCAATTGCTATCGGAGTACGGCGCCACGCCTGTCGAGTAGTACCTTCATTGTCTGCTTCACCATGTGATTACCGTTCACCACGAGATCGCGCCGCTATAGAACTATGTCGCGATCGTTTGGCCCTGTGTATGGAGGCATGTGAACTCGTCAAGAAATTGAATCGTCGTTTGTTTGTTGGTACAAAATATAGATCAATGACACTCCTACGGGAGCAAAGAATGGGGTCTTTTATTCCCTCCTGTATACAACTACACACAAAAACATACACAAGTTCTGTGGGGGGCTCTAGCTCCTTCAGGCTTATCGCAGTCCCACCGACGTGCCCATCAAGACCTAGCTTTATCGATTCTAAAGGCAAAGTAAGAGGTTCACCCTATCATCCATCGCCATGTACATCCCAGCTTCAGATAACCGCCGCGCTGTCCTGTTCGACTAGATATCTGACGTCCATGAAATTTGGCGATGCGACTGTAGTGGAATGAGGAAAATCTGGAATTACATGGTGCTGCGCTCTGAACTTCTCATTCAGGCACGGCAGGTACGACTATTCTGAGTGTCATCGCGTCATCACAAGAGCTGCCCCGAGATAAGCAAGAGTTCCTTTAATGTATTTCCTCAAACACCTTTCTTGTGATCCCGACCAGGAAGATAAAGATCCTTTATGTTCCCGATCGGGATCACGAGAGAGGAGTTCGAGGAAATACAGAAGTTTCGCAAGACCCCCAAGAGATCGCATTCCGACGGGGAAACCGTCTTCCATTCCCATGCTCAAGACGCCCTATAGGGAACGAGTAGTCGTACGTAGACCGAGAACTCGTTAATGAGTTCTCAGTCTACGTCCGACTTGTCCGACGCAGGGGGATGCTTCACGAGCCGGGTGGGCACGCGTGTGAGTTCGGAGGAAATTTGCCGACACACATCGAGCCCGAGGGATATCGGAGGGAAGCAAAAATGGAAGACAGAGAGAGCAGTTTGGCGTAGGAAAAGTCGGGACCGCATAGAAGGAGAGAAAGAAACAGGGAAAGTGTGAGAGAGGAGGAAAGGGGGGAACGAACCCTTATGCCGATCTGCTGTTCGATGTATTGTACAAGGGAGACGATCGTCGAAAATGGAAAAGCCGTCTTTCATGAGGCAGGCGAGGTGGCACAGAACCGGGCTCGAAGCCATAAGAGGGTCAGCAAAGGAAAAGGTATATGTGAAAATCGACGTAGGGGCGTGCACAAATCATGCTTGTGGAATAAGGCGTACGGTGTTGCTGAAGTCCGAGGGTGTAGTCCATCGGGATGTCTTGGGACGGTGCTTGTCGTTGTGGTAGGCGAACAGAAAAATGGACGAGCAGGGAAGGATGGTGGTAATGAAAGTAGGAGCAGACGCGCGGGGGATTTTGAGGGGGGAAAGGGCAGTCGAATTGACTTCGATGATACTCCGTGGTCCATTTAGCCATGGTTTATATCTGTGCGATAAGTTCGGGTGGCACGGTGGCGAGCTAGAACAGTGAGGAGGGCCTCAAGGCCCTTTGTTGTAAGTAAAATAAAAGGAGATCTGGAGCGAAACGCGAGCGGTGAAAGGGTCGGGGCATAGGCTGTGCTTGCCGATGTCAGCGCCCGGGCTCGTGTACGCTTGCTCGGTCATGTGCGGTGGCTAAGCTCATCTAAGTATCAGTACAAGTCGGAATATTAGTCCCATGTGCTAATCTCATTCCAGCAGGGTGGTAGCTCGAAGGCTTGAGAAGTCCGGTTCTGGGTTTGGGGGCGAGGGAACAACGGGGAAGAAAGAAAAGGACATGTAGATACTTTGAACATCCGAACGGGAGTGGCAAAACCTGCTGGGCCTGCTCTCCAAAGTTGCATGGCTATCGAGGCCTCTAACTCCCCAGATTGGCGATGCCATCTAATAAAATATGGTCGGCGCAGGACGATACAAATAAGTTACTATGAACAACTGAATGAAGAAAACAAGCCGCCCATCTGCCCATTTGGCATTTAGATGACGAAAGAATGATGGGGAGCATCGACGCACGCAACGATGCGGTTCCATCTATCGATAAGCATTGCCATACAACTGGTGTAAACACGAGCTCGCGAAACCTCTCACGCATCAACTTCAGACCGCCCATCTGCCATGCTTCCCACAGATCCGCCTTCGCTTGCATCATCCAATAATAGCATCACGTCCTCGTGTGCCGAGCCTGAGCCCGAGCTCGCATGAGACGCGGGCTTTGGTGGGAATGTCAATTAATCATGCGACGTTGACCTGAGGAAAGTCTCAGGGGAGGCAGGTGCGCTCACATTCGGAGAACTAGCCGGACTAGTGGCTGGAGCAGCAGGGCCGGTAATCATTGCAGTAGAGTCAGAAAGCGAGAATAACCTCTGAATTGGTATCATCGAGTGTCGAGGATACCCCCTCACTGGTAGTGACATTCCGGAGCTCCGCAACGCCGACCTCTGATTCAGAGACAGAAAGGCCGACCGGTACTCCTCAGAGATATCTTGAATGACGTCCGCATCGGCAGCGGGGGAAACTCGAACAACGTCGGGCAGGACAGGTTTAGCATCCTTCGCAATGGGTGCGACATCGGCTGGTGGAATGTCTTGAGTGGCAGGAGCGGCTTCAGGTTCTTCGCTTTCGACATCGTAGCCCTTCACTTCTTCCTTCGTAACTTCAGTAGTTGTGGCTCGAGGCGCCCGCTCCTTGACCTTTCTTTCTATATCCTCCAGCGCCTTCTCCACCTCCCTTGACCGCTTCCCTCCGAGCACCACGAATTTCTCCATCGCCATCGCTCTCTATAGCGTCTAGCTGCTCAAGGAGACCATTCAGGGCGTACTCGTAGGCGCCCAGTGGTGCGTTATTCGGCGAGATCGCGAGATCGGAGTGGTCAAAGTCAAGAACCGGTGGAAACTTGAACGCAGGCTGAGGGGGAAGCTTGACTCTGGACAGCGCGGATGGTAGTTGACGAGCTTTCGATTTTTACCCACATAAGTATGTCAGTCATCTCTGATGGATGGGAGAGAAGTATCGTGAACGGACTTTCGAGGAGGGTGCACCAGGACTGGACCGGGCCACCTTGGAAGCGTGTGCCTCCTTCGCATCGAGAACACCGCGACCCTGGGTATTGAGTTTGATTGCTTGCTCGACGTCGTGCTCTCTTGATCAAGTGCACCCTTCATGCGCTCGCTGAGCAAGGCCCAAAGAAGTGTCGGGTGAGGTACAGACTCGACTTTGGCTTTGGCTTGTCGTTTAGAGGAATGGCTTCCAATTTTGATGAGGTATTCGGCTGGGGACTCATATTAGACAGTTTGAAACAAGCATTCAGAAAGGAAAGCTCACTTGATGAATGGGTTGGTATCCACTGGCAGTTCTGAACCGAGAAACGATATCATGGAAGAACTCCAGGACTCCCTCAAGGCAACTCCTGCGTCACCGTGCTTCGGTGGCTGGTTCTGGGGCTCAGCAGAGCTCTGTACCTCTGAATGGGTTCGAGTTTCGATAAAATGGCGCTGAGGAACGCGAACTCCCCTCCGGCGTCCGCGTCTACGAGACGCGGAGGAGACCGCGCCGGCGTTGTGCAGTCCTGTCTTCGACCTGGGTGCGCCTGCTGCTCGTTGAGCTGAATGCGCTGGATCTCGGCTTGGAGGGCAAGTTTGCGCTCGCGGCGCGCAGCTCGGCAGCGGCACGTTGGCGGACAAGTGTGGCCTGAAGAGCGTGCTCCAAGGCTATGTAGGCCCCAAACTCTTGCTCGACGGTACCGCGTTTCGGTATCGATTCAAGGAGGGAATGGGAAGACGAGGGGAAGTACGCCAAGTCATCAAAAGCAAAGACGATCGAGGGTCCGTCGTCGAGGTAGTAAGAGGAGGGGCGATTGAAACTCTGCGGGAGGTGGGACCGAGGCAGCGACGGGCGGCTGTAGAAGTGCACGTCGTAAACGATGGGAAAGGTAAGGTACAAGGGTTCAAAAATTGAATGTTAGGACTTACTTTCAGGTTGAAGAGGACAATTGATAGAGACCATTGTGTGCTCTGTCAGGGAACAGCAAGTGCGAGTCAAGGCCACGACGGCGGCGAGCGCGTGGGAACGAACGAGTCCATGTAAGGCAGGGCAGTTAGCGGCGCAGTGTTTATCGATGGCCTCCATACCCTGCAGCCATCCCACCCATTAATCCTTCGTCTCCATTCTTCCGAGCCATAATGTCTACTGTCCCTACCGCAAGCGCAAGCACTTCACCTCTAACTTTGATTCCATTTTCACCTCTGCCTTCCAAGCGTACAAGAAGAAGACCAGGAAAGACATAACATCACATCCCCTGGCTACCGAGCTTCAATCCTGCAATTCAATCGATACCATACTCGCCGTCCTTCAAGGGCTAGTCCCCGCGCGTAGGAAACCAGAACAGCGATGAAGGGACTGCAAAGTGGATCGTCCCAACAGTAAACGTCCTGTACGCATTCTCAGCCACCCTTGCCGAGGGTGTTGGGTTGGTGAGTATCATGATGTCTCCCTTGTCGAGGTCTGCTCAAACATTTCTTTCGCAGGCATTCTCTCCAGCAAAGGTGATATTTACGGGAATCGGCATCCTCCTCTTGGTCAGGGCCTTTTTTAAATGCCATCGAGCTACACATTCTGACATTTAAACTTGCCAGGCGGCGAAGGATGTCAGCACCAGCCATGAAGTCCTCACTGATCTGTTCAACCGCATCGGGAATTTCTTTTTGCGACTTGAGATATACACTGGCATCAGACCTACTACGGCAATGACAGACATCATTGTGCAGATAATGGTGGAGGTATTGACAATCCTTGCGAGCGCGACAAAGGGAATGAAGCACGGGCGATTGAGTGAGTTGAGCCAACGTTGATCTACCATTGCTTACTCAAGTTTGAACCAGAAACGTACCTGAAGAAGTTGATGGGAGACACGGACGTGGAGGATGGCCTTAAGAAGTTGGACAAGTTGACGCAAGAAGAGGCACTGATGGCGTCTGCGGAGCTACTGAAGATGGCGGACAGGCTCGGCAGCCAAGTGGTGGGTGTGGATGATAGAGTGAGGGGTGTCGACTCGAGGGTGCAAGGATGCTGCAAGGCATTGGCAAGGATATTGCCAACAAGTACAAGACGTCGGTGCCAAGGTACAGGGCGTCGATGACAAGGTTCAACACGTCGATGACAAGCTACAAGATGTCAGCAGCATGGTGCAAGGTGTTGGCGAGAAGGTTCAAGACGTTGGTGACAGGGTGCATGGCATCGATCACAAACTAGACCAGGCAGCCCGTTTGTCATCTAATTGTGCAGCTCTTTTTAAAATTGACATCCCCCAGGGAACCAGCTCCGAGATCGTCTCCTACAATGGCTCTCACCTCCGGATCCATCCACTAATCACAATATTGCGTGCAAGGCATCTCATACCGGTACAGCAAAATGGTTCTTTCAGGGAACTATTTTCAACCAGTGGAAATCGACTGGTCTTTTTTGTGGATACATGGCAAGCGTGCGTCCTCTTAGTCTTTCCACACGAAATCTCCTGACCATCTCTTGATTTTATAGCGGGATCCGGCAAGAGCATCCTCTGGTTCGTTTTGTCTGCCTGGACCCCTTTATGAAGTTCACGCTATCGCCTTAGCTCCTCGATCATACAAGATATCCTAGCCTTACGGGAAGCTGGCAGGGCCTCGACGGCCTACTTCTATTTCGACTTCCGGGATATTGGCAAACAAAAACTTCAACACTTACTGCATTCCCTCCTCATCCAGCTTTCGGCTCAGTCGACTTCTTGCTGCGACATACTTTTCCGACTGTATTCTGTATACGATCGCGGAGTACGGACGCCTGGTGATCGCGCTATGGTAGAATGCCTAAAGAAATGCTCGCCCTCGAAGAGAATGGCCCTACATATATTGTTTTGGACGCCCTCGACGAGTGTCCGAATGCTTCTGGTGTTCCATCTCCGCGGGAAGAGGTCCTTGATTTGGTGAAGGAACTGGTCGACCTTCCCCTCCCAAATCTGCATGTATGTGTAACAAGTCGACCCGAGTTTGACATTCGTGAAGTACTCCGACCTCTATCTCCATGCGCAGTGTCACTTCACGACGAAAGCGGACAAATGGTAGATATCGTCGAATATGTCACGTCAATCGTTTACACGGACCGATCAATACGGAGGTGGCGACAGGAAGACAAGGATCTAGTAATAAAGACGCTCTCGGAAAGGGCAAACGGAATGTATGGACTGTTGTTATATCCTCGTTCCTCATTCTTATTGCGCCGCTCAGGTTTCGATGGGTGTTCTGTCAACTAGAAGTACTACGCCACTGCTTCCCACCGAGCGTGCGGCATGTCCTGGAAGAATTGCCCGAGAGTCTAGACGAGACATATGAGCGGATATTGAAGGAGATCAGAAAGCCAAACCAGAAGCACACTCATCGACTTCTGCAATGCCTCGTGGTGGCCGTTCGCCCCCTTCGTATTGCAGAGCTCGCAGAGGTCCTTGCAGTGAACTTCGAGGAAGAAGGGATCCCGAAGCTGAAACCAGATTGGCGGTGGGCGGATGAAGAAAGGGCGATCATGTCGGCATGTTCGAGCTTGGTCACCATAGTCGATGGCGATGACGGTTCGAGGGTGGCACAATTCTCGCACTTCTCCGTCAAAGAGTATTTGATGTCGAATCGGCTTGCGGAGTCGAGCAGCGACGTCTCGCGGTATCACATTCCCCCGGAGCCTGCGCATACTATTCTTGCGCAGGCATGCCTTGGTGTCCTCCTCCAATTGGACGATGGGGTTGATCTCGACAGCATCAAGAACTTTCCACTTGCTGAATACGCTGCTGAATACTGGGTGACGCATGCCCAGTTCAAGAATGTGTCGTCACTGATCTCGGATGGGATGGAATGTCTGTTCGATGCGAACAAACCACATTTTTCAGCTTGGGTCTGGGTCTACGACCATGATCATAATCCCATGAACACATTTCGCCCCGAGAAGCCTAATGCAGACCCACTATATTATGCGGCAGGACTCGGATTTCGTGGCTTGGCAGAGCATCTCCTCACTGAACATCCGACGCGTCCAGACCCCAAGGGCGGTGCCTATGAGACTCCATTACATGCAGCATTGGCTAAAGGACATGACGGGGTTTCGTGGTTACTTATTGAGCATGGCGCGAATGTGACATTCCGGTGCGTGGATGGCTGGACCCCAATTTATGCAGCATCTATAGGGGGACTCGCCGAAATTGTCCGGTGGTTACTCAAGCATGGCGGAAATGTCAACGTCCGAACTGGCAGCGACAGAACTCCACTGTACGCTGCGGCAATTCGTGGACATCCGGAGATTGTTCGAATATACTTGAACACGAGGCCAAAGTTAATACCCAAGATGTTGCTGGTGACACTCCATTGCATTATGCGTCATCGGGGGGAGACCCGGAGATCGTGCGATTATTACTTGAGCACGGTGCGAAGGTGGATGTGTGCAACGAGATGGGCCGGAGGGCGATTCAGCGGGCGTCAGGGCCACGGCGAAAGGAGATTGTGCAGCTACTATCCGACTACGGCGCTAAGTCTGCAGAGTAGTACCTGCTTGCAATGTTCGCTTTATGTGCCAGCATCGTACAGGACTTGATCGCAGTGCGCTGCTACACCATTATTTGATATCTCTTTTCCTTGGATACCACTACTCGTAAGGAAATTTCGCTCCCGTCGATTCCGTCAATGGCTCGTTTGTGTTTTTGTTCGTGCACAATACCGTGGGGCGTTTCAAGCTCGTGTTGCGCTATGGACTCAACACACTTCAAACCCATCGCCATCTTTCCCTTTGATAATGCATCATAGATTCAGGTTCCCTTTCATCGCTTCCTACTGCCTTTGTTTGACAGTCTCGACCCTGTCCCTGTCCACCCTTTGGCTTTGTTCAACAAGCTCGTGTTACGACTCGTGTTCGGTTATTTGGCCCCGTGGCCCATCGTCGATTGTAATGACATCAACCCTCTGGATTACATGTCCTCCTTGTGTCCTTTGAATCCTCCACTCCCTTTCCGCGATTACTCATGTTTCGTTGTCCTCGGTTGGTACAGTAATGTCCGAAGTTTTCGGATTGTCTTTCATGGCTACTATACAAGGCCGCCTTTTGTATATAAACCGTCTGGGATTGCTGCTTACCCCCTCGAAAACTCGTGTGCGTGTCCTTCACAGTTCTCGAAAAGTCGCCAACTCTTCTTGTTTCGCCCCAGTCGAAGTTCCCTATCTAATTTCGAACGCGTCGCTGCTTTCTTTCAGAGCGGCGAAGCATCGTTCCTCTTCCACTCTTCCACTATATTCCGCCTCCGAACTCCTTTGTTCGACCTTCCCGCTTACACAGGATATGCAGATATGATGGTGTGTTCATCTCTACTCGTCTTGGGATATAGACCTCCACTAATTCACGCTCCAAAAAAGGCGACACTCCACTGTGATCCAAAAGGCTCTCATGCAGGAATATCCTGGATGCTGCACGGCGGTCAAAAAGAGGGACGACTCTGCGCTCATGAAGCATTGGTTCTCGAGGGCACACCACGAGATGGTGCCGGCTGATTTACAGCCACAGCTTCCGGCCTTCACGTGTCCGGCTTTTATCGCCATGCACCCCAAGTGTCCAAGTGCCAAGTACGTGTTCTTTCGCCAGGTTGAAATGACCGGGGCGCGGGGCTCTGACCTTCTCGTTCAGGCACGGCAGGTATGACTCTTCCGAACGCCACTGCGAAAATTGCCCTGGGTTCAAAGAGATAAGCTGCCCTTCCCTTGTGTTCCCGATAGGGATCACAAGGCAGGAATTTGAGTCAATACTCAAGTTCCGCAAGACCCCCAAGACATCGAATTCCGACGGGGAAACCGTCTTCCATTCCCATGTTCAAGACACCGTTTTCAAGTTTTGGACACGTTCCTCAAGGGAATGAGTCCTCAGTCTACATCCGACTCATCCGACGCGAGGACAGAGGGCATCACTTCTGACAGGCAAGCTGTTTGATGGTGAGGGAGTTGAAGGATATTGGCGACAACGGTGACTTGTCGTGTTATGAGCTCTCCTAGACTGGACAGAATTCGTCCGTCCATACATGTGGATATCCGAGTCATCTCTAAAGTGTACCGTCGTGTTAATTTCATATCGCCCCCTTCCCTTGATACAACTAATCAAATGAAGTTCGTTTACCATATGGAATAGTCGATTGCGTCGGAACGAAAGGAAAGATGATGGATCGCAGGACAAGGGGGTCGCCCGGGTTGGGTGTGGGCACCTCGAAGCGTCCCATCCCTGGTAGTACTACCGATGATGGCGCTTGAAACCTGTGTTGAAGGCGGTGAACTTTGCTCATAATCTTCGAGCACAGCAGACAAGTGGTAGAGTATGTCAGCCTATTAGCTAGGAAACACCACCTGGAGAAGTGGTGAGAGAATGAGGTACGCCATAACTTGAACGTAGCGATACTCTACGACAGTGGGCTGGGGGTCGTCCTCATGACGGGGATCTCACCGAAGCGACAGCGAGATGGGGTAGTCCCCATTGGCGGAGGGACAAGGTGCGGGTGAGACTCGGAAGACGAGACGCTTTGGAGAATGATTGACGTTCTAGTGGTGAGAAAGGTATTGCCAAGGCGAAATTGGGGGTATAAACAAATAACGACCTATTATGTGGAGGAAATTGAGCACGAAATGGGGTACCTCATAGGACTCTGAGATATGCATGCGCCGAGGCAACGCACGTAGCGTGAGGGCGCGAAAGTTTCTCGAGACTGTCTGTCCGGGCACGACTGAGAGGCCACTTACAAATAGGCCAGCTGCGGTAGAGTTCGCTGGAAGTGCCCAGGGCTCGTTAGGTTAGGACTCCTAGCGGTCTAGCATGGGAATGAGAGTAGAAAAAGTGGGGAAAGAACAGTTGACAGTTGGCGGGGAGTGAATGTCACGGTATGAAAGGGAGCGACAAGACAAGTCCCTGGTCATGTGATCCAGTCGTGCCCAGTTTCGGCGGCTACCGGCCAGGGAGGAAACTCCTCTCAGGCTCAGGCTAGAAGCAGCGTCAGCGCACAAGCCATTTGATTCTGCGTCAGAAACTCCCTCCCGGCGCTCCTTGCAATCTCCCTATGTCATCTGTGACTTCATAATATTTAAACTGAGCTTTCACGAATCTCCGCCGGACCTCTATCACCACAATCACTTTTCACTTGTCGCTAGATGTGATTGTCCGATTCGCTTGGAGACGCATGTGAATCATGGCCCACCGGCCTATGTGAACAGAAGCCCCCTCATGTACTAGTACATGCATTGCGTTATTTCATCGTGTCCGCAGACGTCTTTGCTATGTTAAAACCTTGGCAGTTTGGGTGGCATGTTGCATTCTACTCATGTACAGAAGTCGGGAGGGGGCGCTTGTGATGCTGTCTGCCATGTCCGCACCCATCTCCGACATTTTTCCCAGCGACTACCGCCACAACAGCCTCCCGGCTCCATTCAGTTTCAGCTGCAATCTAAACGCCAAGGGGTTCTATCTTCCACCGGTCGGGGCACCTATCTTACTGACTTACAAGGACTTGTTCCTCGCCCCGAGACTTCGTTTATAACAGCATCAAGTCTTCAGTCGTCGGAACCACTCCAACCCGCTTCGACCGTCTCGTATGGGGCTGCTCCCTTTGTTGCAACCCGACTCCCGCTAGAGAGCAATTGGTACACAACCCATGGCCAAGAGGCTCTCATGCAGGAGTATCCTGGTTTGCTGGCACCATCTTATACTGACCTCTGAAGAACTGGTGCTTCATCAAAGTGAAATTGTCACAATTCCACCTTAATGAAGCGCCAGTTCTCGAGGAGTCACCAAGAGATGGTGCTGGCGAATTTGCAGCCTCGGCTTCCCACTTTCCCGTGTCTGGCGTTCATCAGTCATTGCAATGCACCCCAGTTGTCCAAGAACAAAGTATGTGTTCTTTTGCCAGGTTGCAATGATCGGGGCGCGGGGCTCTGACCTTCTCGTCCAGACACGGCGGGTACGACTTCTAGGTGTCATCGCAAGCGCAGCCCCGGGTTCCACAAGTGCCCCTTTTATGTTCCCGATCGGGATCGCGAGAAAGCAGTTTGGGGAAACACACGAGACAGCCCGCAAGACCCCCAAGACATCGAATTCCGACGTCCCATGTTCAAGACACCAATTTCAAGTTACCGGACATGTCACTTGAGAGAATGAGTTCTCAGTCTACGTCCGAGTCATCGACGCAGAGGACGCTGCAGCGAGCCGGGTGGGCACGTGTGTGAGTTCGGAGGAAAATTGCCGACACAGATCGAGCCCGAGGGATATCGGAGAGAAGAGAAAATAGAAGACAGAGATAGGGAAGGAGGGGCCAAGGAAAGAACGCCTTCCTCATGCCTGCGAGGAGAGAGTGCATTGTTCTAGGAAGCGGAGCAGCCGGTACTCTGCGGTGTTGACAGCCCGGGACGCGCAACGGCACGGTCGCTCGGTTTCGCGTAAGGAAAGTCGGGACCGCATAGAAGGAGAGAAAGAAACAGGGAAAGTGAGGAACGAAGAAGTTCGGTGAGAGAGGAGGAAAGGAGGGACGACTGTTGTTCGATGTACTGAACAGGGGGGACGATCGTCGAAAATGGAAAAGCCGTCTTTCATGATGCAGGCGAGGTGGCACAAAACCGGGCTCGAAGTCATAAGAGGGTCAGCAAGGTAAAGGCATATATGAATATCGACGTAGGGATATGCACAAATCATGCTTGTGGAATAAGGCGTCCGGTGTTGCTGAAGTCCGGGGCGCGGTCCATCGGGATGTCTCGGACAGTGCTTGTCGTGTGGTAGGCGAACAGAAAAATGGACGAGCGGGGAAGGATGGTGGTAATGAAAGTAGGAGCGGACGCGCGGGGGATTTTGAGGGGGGAAAGGGCAGTCGAGTCGACTTCGATGGTACTCCGATGGTCGATTTAGCCATGGTTATATGTGATCCATGTACGATAACGTCGGGTGGCATGGTGGCGAGTTGAACAGCGAGGAGGGCCTCACGGCCCTTGTTGTAAGTAAAATAAAAGGAGATCTAGAGAGAAACGCGAGCGGTGAAAGGGTCGGGGCATAGGGCTCGATGCCGATGTCAGCGCCGGGCTCGTGTGCGCTTGCTCGGTCATGTGCGGTGGCTAAGGCCATCTAAGTATCAGTACAAGTCGGAATATCAGTCGCGGAAGGTCGAAGTCTTGACAAGTCCGGTTCTGGATTTGAGGCAGGGCTGGACCGTCGGGGGCGACGGAACAACGGGGAAGAGGAAAAGGACTTCTTTACGTCACAAAGGTAAGTCACTGGAGATCGACGCTTACGCGAGTGGCTCTCCAGTCGCTCGGCTATCGAGGCCTAGCTCCCCAGACTGCGTTCCATCTATCAAAATATGGATGATATAAATAAGTTACAATGAAGAATGAAGAAAACAAGGCAGCCCATTTGCCCATTTAGCATTTAGATGACGAAATGATTATGGGGAGCATCAATCGACGCGCGCAACGAGGCGGTTCCATCTATGGTCGCAAAAACGCACACACGTCAACTTCAGACCACCCATCTGCCATGTTTCCCACAGATCCGTCTTCGCTTGCATCATCCAATGGTACTGCGTCCTCGTGTACCTCACCCGAGCCCGAGCTCGCATGAGACGCGGGCTTTGGTGGGAATTGAATTGATCACTGCATGCGACATTGACCTGAGGAACGTCTCGGGTGAGGCCGGTGTGCTCACATTCGAAGAACTAGCCGGACTAGTGGCTGGAGCAGCAGGTCCGGTGATCGTTGCAGTGGAGTCAGAGACGTCATCGAAAGCGAGAACAACCTCTGAATTGGCATCATCATGTGTCGAGGATACCCCGTCACCGGGAGTGACATTTCGGAGTTCCGCAACGGCGACCTCTGATATTTCAGAGACAGGAGAGGCAGACCGGCAGCGCAACTCCTCAGAGATGGTTGAATGACGTCCGCGTCCGCAGAGGCAGCTGGAACAACGTTGGGAAGGACAGGTCTAGCACCTTCGAGTGGGCGAGACATAGGCTCGCTGAATGCCTCGAGTGGAAGTGACAGTGTCAGGCTCTTCGCTTTCTACATCGTAGCCTTTCACTTCTTCCTTCGCAACTTCGGTAGTTGTGGCTCGAGGGGCCCACTCCTCGACCTTTCTTTCTACATCCTCCCGCGCCTTCTCCACCTCCCTTACCGCTTCCCTCCGGGCATAGCAATTTCTTCATCGCATCGCTGTCTATAGCGTCTAGCTGCTCAAGGAGGCTATTCAGGGCGTACTCATAGGCGCGCACTGGTGCGTTATTCGTCGAGATCGCGAAATCGGAGTGGTCAAAGTCAAGAACCGGTGGAAACTTGAATGCAGACTGGAGGCGGAAGTTTGACTGCGTATGGTGCGGATGGTGGTTAAGGGAAAACTCGCTCCGGGGCTGGCGTATGAATAGACGCAGACGCAGGACTACGAGCAGGAGAGGCTGCATGACCCGAAGAAAACGAGTCTTCGATCTTCACCTACATAAGCATGTCGGTCATGTCTCATTGATCGGCGGAAGTATCACGAACGCACTTTCGAGGAGACGAACCAGGACTGGACTGGGCTACCTTGGGAGCGTGTGCCTTCTTCGCATCGACAGCACCACGACCATCGGTACTTAGCTTGATCGTTTGCTCGGCGTCGTGCATCTCTTGATCAAGCGCACCCTTCATGCGCTCGCTAAGCAAGCCCCAACGAAGTGTCAGTTGAGGTACAGTCTTGGCTTTGCCCTTTGCCTTCTCATTTAGAGGAATGACTTCCGGTTTTGATGAGACACTCGGCGGGGAATCATGTTGGACAGCTCGAAGCGAGCGCTCAGAAACGACAAGCTCACTTGATGACGAATCCCCGCGAACAGCCCCAAGAGCTCCCCAACAGTCACGGCGTGCACGGGGAGGCGTAGGTCGAGAACGAGTAGGTCGGGTTTCGATAAAGTGACGCTGAGGAACGGGAACTCCCTCAGTGTCCGCGTCTACGAGAGGGCGGAGGCGAGCGCGCCGACGTTGTGAAATCCTATCTTCGACCTGGGTGCGCAAAACTCGCGCGTGCTCGTTGAGCTGAATGCGTTGGATCTCGGGGCAAGTTTGCGCTCGCGGCGCGCAGCCTCGGCAGCGGCACGTTGGCGAACAAGTGTGGCCTGAAGAGCGTGCTCCAAGGCTATGTAAGCCCCAAACTCTTGCTCGGCGGTTTTCCGCTCGCGGAGAGCTCGACGTACTGCGTCTCGGTATCGATTTCGGGAGGGACTGGGAGAGACAGGGGGAGTCTTCCAAGTCATTAAAAGTAAAGGCGGCCGAGGGTTCGTCGTCGAGGATTAAGAGGCAGGGTGGTTGAAACTCTGCGGGAGGTAGGACCGAGGCAGCGACGGCGGGCTGTAGAAGTGCATGTCGTAAACGATGGGAAAGGTAAAGTACAAGGGTTCAAAGTGAATGTTAGGGCTTACTTGCAGGTTGAAGAGGACAATTTCTGGAGACCATTGTGTGTTCTGCGCTGAGCGCACACGCAGCCTTGTGAACCGTGTCGGTCGGTGAACTGCGCGAGTCAAAGCTGCTGAGTCAGCGGTGGTTCGGCACTCGCCGGGAACGCAGACATGACCGCGACCATCCGACGCTCCTCAACTTCAAGCTGCTCGTTCCGTTCGAATGCAGCCGCGACTCAGTCCAGTGTCCACGCTCAGTATCTCCAAGAAACAACTATTCATCTATATTCACCTCTGCAGGCTTCAGGATGTCGTCCACCTCCATAGTTTCCAGGCTGCTATAGTTTCTCTGTTCTCACGTGCGATGCCCTCTTGCTCTCGAATTCTCTCTGTGTGTATAGTTGTCTTCACCCTCTTTCTAATTCCATTCCAAGTCTAGGCGACAATCCGTTTCGAGTGTCTTACCTCGGACCTCCTCATCTTCGCCTTGTCCTTCTGCGACTCTTCTTTACTCCTCTCTCTCGTCATGGCATTCGTTGTGCTCTACTCGTCGCTCCTTCCATCCCTCGCTGTGTCTCTCTTCGTGTCGGCTTCCTTTTCTCTGGCATCTCTTTCCTCATCGCCCTCTTCTCGAACTCACTTGCTTAGCCCTCGGCCTGATTCAACATGGCCGTGGAGGATAGGGGAGGAAAATATCATATAGAAAATATGGCGGGTGTTCGATAATGGAGTGCGAAGGTTTCAGATAACTAAATATGCAGATTTGGAGGGTGAAAAACGGATTGCAACCGAAGAATTGACTCCAGTGATGGTGGAATCTCGACTCATTTATCAAGCGTATCCTTGGAACGGGAGTCTGAACACCCTGCTGGACGACCGAACTGCTATCACAAGGCCCCCGTGTGCCACTTCGGCGTGCGGATGAAGTCATGAGGGTTGTCACGATAGGGATCAGAGCGAGTGGAAAGCGACCTATGGGACGTTACAACAATTTGAGCATGCCTTCAAGTTTTCGTGCGCCCCGAGAGTTGGCTTTCGCGATATACGCCTTTCGATGTTTCAGAGATGCGTATACGGTGGTCTAGGGGTAGTCCTTGGGGGAAATATATATCCTGGGCAACGACGGGAAAGTGAAAAAAAAACCCTGAAAACTTGTATTACTGTATATCTCAGACCATCATACAACCTGATACGGGTCCTTTGGGTCTCTATAGTATCCGTACGATGTCGGGAATTCTAGTTTGAACAAGTCTCTGTTGCCAATCAAGCCGGAGTTTGTGAGAGCGCGACCGCATGTCTGTGGTTTGCAGGTGAAGGGTGCCCGTGGAAGGGCCCAGACAGCCGCCAATGGGTGCCTTGGCGGGGACTCACACGAAGTCAGGATATGATAATTGGGTGCCACCTACGATTCCAAAGACCGAGGACGGACTTACACCGATACTTCAGACATGTCTGTTTCTCAAAGTGCATAATTTACTACATCGAACAAAGAAACCACACACAATTTAGTGAGATTCAACTTGGAAACCGCGTCAATAGATGTCCAAAGAGCAAGACATGGGGAAGGGCCATGAGGCAAAATATATGTGCGAGTAAGGACAAAACGCATATGGGGGATGCCATGCAAACAGAGAGAAGGCTTGCAAGGGTGCGCCTCGGGAGATAGAGGTGTAAAAAAGTTCAGGAAACGAAGGTAAAGGGTGACACCGTGATTAACTGCAGGGAAAAAAGGCAGCACGGAGGGAGGGACATGACCAGCCCGGGATTGAGGCAATCCATGAGCATGAAGGGCGCACAGGGAGGCAGGGAGAAGCCAACTGCGTACCGCCTAACCAAGCGTCCAACTGCACCCTTGTGAACCGCGCCCTCAAGCAGGGAGGTTATCATCCTCGGTCGATCGAGGGCCTTCTTCGATAAGCGGTATCGCCCAAGGCCCTATCGATGCAATTCGAAATGACAATTACGCACCTGATGGCCCATCGTGATACAAGGCGGCGTCATTTCCATCTCGACAATATCAGACAGACCTCTCGACTCCATTTAAGCGACATTGGCGAGAGCGCACTGGAACCGACGGGGGAGAGTTAACGGTGTTTGGGCGAGGCGTGTAACGACAGAGTGATTGACCCATTATTCCATGGGTCGGGTGTGCCAAGAACAGGGGACTGGTGAGACACAGTTAAAAAAAGTGTAACTCGCTCATGTCAATGTCGTCAAGCAGGGGAAGAGCACTGGAAGAGCGCGGCGACGCGCGTGGGAACGAACGTGTCCATGTAAGGCAGGCAGTTTAAGCGGCGAAATACTTATCGATGGCCTTCAAACCCTGCACCCTTCCCACCATCCGCTCATCCCTTCGTCTCCACTCTTGCGAGCAGTAATGTCTACTGTCCCTACCGCAAGCACCTCACGCTCGAACCTCGATTCCATTTTCACCTCTGCCTTCCAAGCGTACAAGAAGAAGACCGGGAAAGACATAACATCACATCCCCTGGCTACCGAGCTTCAATCCTGCAATTCAATCGATACCATACTCGCCGTCCTTCGAGGGCTAATCCCCGCGCACAAGAAATCCAAGAACAGCGATGAAGGGACTGCAAAGTGGATCGTCCCAACAGTAAACGTCCTGTACGCGTTCTCAGCCACCCTTGCCGAGGGTGTTGGACTGGTGAATATCACGATGTCCCCATGTCGAGTGTCTGCTCAAACATTTCTCTCGCAGGCATTCTCTCCAGCAAAAGTGATCTTTACGGGAATCGGCATCCTCCTCTTGGTCAGGGCCTTTTAAATCCCATTGAGCTACCCATTCTGACATCTAAACTTGCCAGGCGGCGAAGGACATCAGCACCAGCCAAGAAGTCCTCACTGATCTGTTCGACCGCCTTGGAAATTTCTTTTTGCGACTGGAGATTTACACTGGCGCCAGACCTACCACGGCTATGACGGACATTATAGTGCAGATAATGGTAGAGGTATTGACAATCCTTGGGATCGCGACAAGGGAAGTGAAGCATGGGCGATTGAGTGAGTTGAGCCAACGTAGATCTACCATTGCTTACTCAGAACTTATTCAGAAAAGTATTTGAAGAAGTTGATGGGAGATACGGACGTCGAGGATAGCCTTAAGAGGTTGGACAAGTTGACACAAGAAGAGGCGCTGATGGCGTCTGCAGAACTACTGACGATGACGGACAGGCTCGGCAGCCAAGTGGTGGGTGTGGATGATAGAGTGAAGGGTGTCGACTCGAAGGTGCAAGAAGTCAGCGACGACGTGCAGGATGTTGGGGACAAGGTCCGAGCCGTGGATGACCGGGTACATGACGTCGGCGACAAATTACAAGATGTTGGTGACAAGGTGGATGTCAGAATGCTGGGCATCGATCACAAATTAGACCAGGCAAACCGTTCGTCATCTCGTTCCGCTGCTCCTCATTTGGGAGCCTCACATCCTTCCAGGGAACCAGCTCCGTGATCGTCTGCTTCAATGGCTCTCACCTCCAGATCCATCGACCAACCATAATATTGCGTGCAAGGCCTATCACAACGGGACAGCTCAATGGTTCTTTCGAGGAACTATTTTTAACCAGTGGAAATCCAATGGTTCCTTCTTGTGGGTACACGGCAAGCGTATGTCCTCTTCGCGTCTACTACACGACAAGTTCTGATTGGCCTGATCATTTCTCGATTGTTCAGCGGGCTCTGGCAAGAGTGTTCTCTGGTTCGTCTTGTTTTGTTGGTCTCCCTTAACGAAATTCACGCCATCAACTCAGCTCCTCGATCGTACAAAATATCTTGGCTTTGCGCGAAGCTGGAAGGGCCTCGATGGCCTACTTCTATTTCGACTTCCGGGACATTGACAAACAAAACCTTCAAAACTTGCTGCCTTCTCTCCTCATTCAGCTTTCGGCTCAGTCGAATTCCTGTTGCGACATACTCTCCCGACTGTATTCTGCACACGATCGCGGAGTGCTAAAACCTAGTGATCGTGCGATGGCGAAATGCTTGAAAGAAATGCTCACCCTCAAGTCGCAAGGCCACACATACATCATTCTGGATGCCCTCGATGAGTGTCCGAATATCTCTGGCATTCCATCTCCCCGCGAGGAGGTCCTAGATTTCGTGAATGAGCTGGTTGACCTTCACCTCCCGAATTTGCATCTATGTGCAACAAGTCGCCCCGAATTTGACATCCATGCGGCCCTCCAGCCTCTATCTCCCCGCGCTGTCTCGCTTCATGACGAAAGTGGACAGACTGAAGATATCCTTGAATATGTCACCTCAGTTGTTCAATCCGACCGATCGATACGGAGGTGGCGGCATGAAGACAGGGATCTGGTAATAAGGACCCTCTCGGAAAAGGCAAACGGAATGTATGTGCTGCTTTTGTATCCTTGTTTCTCAGTTTTTTGATACCTCCCAGGTTTCGATGGGTTTTCTGTCAACTTGAAGTGTTGCGCCGCTGTTTCCCACCAAGCGTGCGGCAGATCCTCGAGGAGCTGCCAGAGAGCCTAGACAAGACGTATGAGCGGGTATTGAAGGAGATCCAAAAGCAAAATCAAAAGCACACTCATCGGCTGTTGCAATGCCTCGTAGTAGCCATTCGGCCCCTTCGCATCGCGGAACTCGCGGAGGTCCTTGCAGTTAACTTCGAGGAAGAGGGGATCCCAAAGCTGAACCCAGATTGGCGGTGTGCGGATCAAGAAGCGGCGATCATGTCGGCATGTTCGAGTTTGGTCACCATCGTCAAAGGCGAGGGCGGTTCGAGAGTGGTACAATTCTCGCATTTCTCTGTCAAAGAGTTTTTGGTGTCAAACCGGCTTGCGGAGTCAAGTAGCGACGTCTCGCGGTATCACACTCCACTAGAACCTGCGCATACTATCCTTGCGCAGGCATGCCTTGGCGTCCTCCTCCTCCTGGACGATCGTGTTGATCGCGACAGCATCAAGAACTTCCCGCTTGCTGAATATGCTGCTCGCCACTGGGTGACGCATGCGCACTTCGAGAATGTGTCGTCATGGGTCAAGGATGGAATGGAATGTCTGTTTGATGCGGACAAACCTCACTTTAGGGCCTGGCTCTGGGTTTACGACGAAGATTATGGTGGCTATTCCACGTCCACTGTGCGCCCCGAGAAACCCCGGGCAGTCCCCCTATATTACGCGGCACGATTTGGATTTCGCGACTTGTCAGAGCACCTCCTCGCTGGGCATCCGGAAGATGCTGACGCCAATGGTGGTCTCTATGAGACTCCATTATATGCAGCATTAATCCAGGGACATATGGGTACTTCGCTGTTGCTTATTCAGCAGGGCGTGGATGTGAATTCCCGGGACAGCGGTGGCTGGACTCCACTACATTCAGCGTCGGGCGGGGGACTAGCCGAAATTGTCGAGTGGCTGCTCAAGCATGGCGCAAGTGTGAATGCCCGAAGTATAACATGCGGAACTCCACTGCACTTTGCGGCATCTTCCGGGCGGCTCGAAGTTTCTCGGGTACTAATTGAGAACAGTGCCGAAATCAATGCTCAGAATCCCTATGGCAGTACTCCGTTGCACGAAGCGTCAGAAGAAGGGCAAACCGAGATTGTGCGTTTATTACTTGAGCACGGTGCGAAGGTGGATTTGCATGACTATAGTGGTAGGACGGCATTCGAGGTGGCGTCAGGGCCGCGGCGACAGGAGATTCTACAATTGCTGTCTGCACACGGCGCCAGTTCTACACAGTAGTGCTTACTTGTGGTCTTTAAGTTACTTTGGATTCATTTATTGTCTACACAAGTACTGTATGTCATTTTCTGCTATGAACTTGTGATGAAAGCAGATTTTCCCTCGTATTAGCACATAATGCGCTGGGCGCAAAATGGATGATGCTGCCTTCTGGTGCGTGCGACGGCGCGCGAGTGAGTTCAGAGGAGAGGAGGGTGGTAGGAGCGCCAAGGGAGAACGAGGGAGAGCGAAACAGAGGGGGGACTCGGGCCAGAAGTGGCAGAGGGCGTAGTTGACGTCCACGAATACTTTGATACTGCGTCAAATACACCCTCCCGACACTCCTTGTAATCTCCCTATGCTGTCCAACAGCTGAACAACATTTAAACTGAGTTTTCACGAATCTCCGCCGGGCCTCTCTGACCACAATCTCTTTTCACATGTCGCCAGGTGGGATGAGACAAGCATCTGATTGGAGAACGAGACGAGCGACAGGGGTGACGTCCCCGGCGCAAGACCGATACACTGAAATGGACCCCGCGTGTGTAATGATTATCCCGTTTTTTGTGCATGTGCCTTCCAGTCGAAAGGTCTACTTCTCTTTTTTCTCGTCCATTACACTTTTTCGCTGTCGCTGTGAGGGAATTCGATGGCCGTTCAGGTCTGCGGTCGTGCTGGTCATCCAGTCATGTGGCAAAGAGTCCACACATGAAACCGAACTGAGAAATGAATTAGTCCTGTTCGTCCTTCAGTCGATCAGCGCGATCAGCCACGACACCACAATAATGGAAGGAGCAAAGGTCACAATGCTCCCGGGAGTGGCGGAATGAATGGCCTGCTCTCCGAAGCAGCTCCGCCATCGCGGCCTTACTCTCCAATTCTGTCGATTAAAATGTGTGTAGGGCGATACAAATAAGTTACAACGAACAATGAAAGAAAAAAACAAGTAGCCCATTTGCCCATCTAGCGCTATGATTAGCATTTAAATAATGAAAGAATTATGGGGGTTTGTACGCACACAGCGATGCGGTTCCATCTATCGATAAGCATTGCCACACAACTGGTGCGAACGCGAGGTCGCGAAACCTCTCACGCATCAACTTCCGTCCACCCGTCTGCCGTAGATCCGCCTTCGCTTGGATCATCCAACAGTACGGCGTCCTCGTGTACATCACCCGAGCCCGTGCTCGCCGGCTTTAATGGGAATGCGAATTGGTCGTGCGACATTGACCTAAGGAAAGTCTCTGGGGAGGCAGGGGAGGTCACATTCGAAGAACTAAGCGGACTAGTCGCTGGAGGAGCAGCAGAGCCAGGGGCGATAGTTGCAGTGGAGTCAGAGAAGTCATCGAAAGCGAGAACAGCCTCTGAATTGGCATGCTCGAGTGCCGAGGATACCGCGTCACTGGGAGCGACATTCCGCAGCTCCGCAACGGCGACCTCTGATCCAGAGGCAGGAGAGGCCGACCAGTACTCCTCAGAGATGGCTTGAATGACGTCCGCATCGACAGGAGGGGCAGCTGAAACAACGTCGGGCAGGACAGGCTTAGCATCTGCAATGGGTGCGACATCGGCTGGTGGAATGTCTTGAGTGGCAGGAGCAGCTTCAGGTTCTTCGCTTTCGACATCGTAGCCCTTCAATTCTTCCTTTGTAACTTCAATTGTGGCTCGAGGGGCCCGCTCCTTGACCTTTCTTTCTACATCCTCCAGCGCCTTCTCCACCTCCCTTACCACTTCCCTCCGGGCATCCCGAATTTCTTCATTGCCATCGCTCTCTATAGCGTCTAGCTGCTCGAGGAGGCCATTCAGGGCGTACTCGTAGGCGCGCACTGGTGCGTTATTCGCCGAGATCGCGAAATCGGAGTGGTCAAAGTCAAGAACCGGTGGAAACTTGAACGCAGACTGGAGGGCGGAGGCTTGACTGCGCACGGTGCGGATCATAGTTAAGGGAGAAACGGGCTGCGGAGCTGGACTAGGGATAGACGCAGACGCAGGGCCACGAGGAGCCGTCGCGGCACGACCCAAGGAAGAAGAGCCGTCGATCTTTACCTACGTAATCATGTCAGTTATCTCTGATTGATGGGACAGAAGTATCATGAACGGACTTTCGATGCACTAGGACTGGACCCGGCCACCTTGGAAGCGCGTCCCTTCCTCGCATCGACAACACCGTGACCCTGGGTACTGAGCTTGATTGCTTGCTCGACGTCGCGCATCTCTTGATCAGGCGCACTCCTCATGCGCTCGCTGAACAAGGCCTGAAGAAGTGTCGGAAGAGGCACAGACTCGGCCTTGGCTTTGCCCTTCGCCTTCTCATTTAGAGGAATAGTTTCCGGTTTTGGTGCGGCATTCGGCTGGGGAATCATATCAGACAGTTCGAATTGAGCATTCACAAAGGACAAGCTCACTTGATGAATGGGTTGGTATCCACCGGCAGCTCTGGACTGAGAAGCGATGCCGTGAAAAAGCTCCAGAAACTCCTTCGAGGCAACTGGTGTGCCGTTGTGCTTCGGTGGCTGGGACTGGGGCTCAGCAAGGCGGTGAAACTCTGAAGGGGTACGTAAAGTAGGCCTCTCCGGGGTGCTAACGGGCTGAGTTTCAGGGCGAATCCCAGCCAACAGCCCCAAGAGCTCCCCAAAGGTCAACACCTCTTCGTCACGGTGTACAGGGGAAGGCGTAGGTCGAGAACGAGTGGGTAGGATTTCGAGAAAGTGATGCTGAGGAACCGGAACTTGCTTGGCGTCCGCATCCACGAGAGCGCCCAGAAGAGCGCGCTGGCGTCGAGCATTCCTGTCTTCAACCTGCGTGCGTAAAAGTCGCGCGTGCTCGATGCGCTGGATGCGTCGAGTCTCGGCTTGGAGGGCAAGTGTGCGCTCGCGGCGGGCAGCCTCGGCGGCGGCATGCTGGCGGAGGAGCGTTGCCTGACGCTGACGAGCGTGCTCCAAGGCCATGTAGGCCCCCAACTCTTGCTCGGCGGCTTTCAGCTCGTGGAGAGCTCGTCGGTACCGCGTCTCGGTATCAATTTGGGGAGGGAAGGCGTGAAATGATGGGGAGTAGGCCAAGCCATCGAAAGCAAAGGCGGAAGAGGGTTCGTCGTCGAGGTAGTGAGAGGCAGGGCGATAGAAACGCTGCGGGAGGTAGGACTCATACGTGGGGCTGTTGACGTACATGTTGTAAGACGATGGAAGGGCTGAAAAAGTGAATATTGGGGCTTACTCGCAGATTGACGAGGACAATTTATAGAGACCATTGTGTGCTCAGTCAGCCGCACGCGGGTGAGACTCGAAGCTGCAATGCTGAGTCAGACGTCGACGTTGAACGATCCCGAATCTTCGGGGTGGCCCGGCACTCGTCGGGAACCCGCGTCCGCGTCACAACGGTGGACATGACCGACCCAAGACCGAAGCACCCGACTCGGACTACTCGGACTCGAACTGCTTCCTTTTCGCCGACTCAGTCCAGTGCGTACGCTCAGCGCTCAGCATTTATGTTAACTGCGTGTTTCAGGATGGAAGCTCCCTGTCGTCCACCTCCACCTCCATAATTCCCGAGGGGGAAGTCACTACACCTCCAGCGACCTCGAATAGAACCCTCTCCTTTTCATCTCCGGCAATAGCCACCCCTTTGTGACAGACAAGTGCCAAGGCAAATGGTTGTGATGGTCAACAGATCGACGTCACAATGTTTGGTACAGCGTTTCGTACATTCGCAAATCCAGACTAAATATCAGTATCAGTCCCATGAGTCTAGCCGGTCGAACGCAAGAAAACACTGATGGTCGTCTCAGGCCATCGTCGGACTTGGCCGGGAGGGAAAGGTGTGCGTAGGTTGGGAGAGTGCGCTCCAAGTAGGGAGACAACACTGGATTCTCTATACTGTAGTACCGTTTTTCAGCCCCGACCCGAGACTCTCGATCGGACTCCTCGCGGGTGCCTTGGTGGCGAATCACACGAAGACGAAGGGTTCCAGTCGTCTCGGGAATCATTTCTGATAGTAAAGTCTAACGTACGATCCCAAAGTCTTGCGACGAGCTTCGTTGGTACTTCTAACAAGTCTATGTCTCAAAGTGTGTAAAACTACCAGACGGACAAAGCCACATGAACTTGGAAACCGCGTGAATAGGATGTCCAAAGAGCAAACTTAGGGAAGGAGCATGGGGTAAAATACATACTGTGACTGACCCCCCGTTCGGACACCCCACATTTACTCACTCAGTATTTACTCAATCGCTATGAAACTTGATACATGCCATCTTGTATATTGTATAAACATACTCCAATCCTTTTTTTGATATAAAATGCGCTGAGTGTGTGGCCATTGTGTGACTGTCCGAACGAGGGGTCCGTCCGAACGGGGGGTCAGCCACAGTACCAGTGTGCGAGTAGGGATAGAACGCGTACGGTGGGAGGCCATGCAAACGTAGAGAAGGCATGCAAGGGTGAGTGGGTGGTGCGCCTTGAAGTGGAAAGAGAGGTGCAGTGCGCGTGTGTAACATAATAAACGAAGGGCGACATTGTGACGGCCACAGGGAAGAAAGGCAGCACAGAGGGAGGGACATGACCAGCCCGAGTGTGGGGCAATCCCAGAGCATGAAGGGCGCACAGGATAAGGAGAGAAGCCATATACGCACCATCTAACCAAGCTTCCAACTGCGCCCCTTTCAACCTGCGCCCTCGAGCAGCGAGAGCTGTTATAGTCCTTGGCCTTGGACGATCGAGGGCCTTCTTCGATAAGGGCTTCACCCAAGGCCCTAGCGATGCCATTCGACATGAGAAGTACACACTTGATAGCTCATCGTAACACGAGGCTGCGTCATTGTCAGCTCGATAATATCAGACAGATACCTTGACTGCGTACAAACTGTATCGGGGGGAGTTGACGAGGGGAGGGTAGCGGTGTTTGGGCGAGGTTTGTGTCGGCAGAGTGATTGGCCGGCTCGGAGCAGCAGCGTGGCGACGCGCTGGGTGTGGACGTGTGAGGCCAGGTCGAACAACGTAGCTGAAAACGGGCTCGGGTCTGTGCCATCGAGCTGCTCTGATAAACATTTGCGCGGTGAAGAACAACCGAGCAGAACGGGCGCGGGAACAAAGCTGCGTAATAGGCGGTTAGCGCGGCGCACCTGGCAGCGGGCGTCTGCTTATCGATTATGTCTGTCCCAACCCTAGGACCCTAGTACCTTACCTTCCCATCACCCGCTAACCCCCCGTCTCCACAAGATATAATGTCTTCTACTCCAATTGCGACAACCTCGCTCTCCAATCTTGATTCTATTTTTACCTCCGCATTCCGAGCATACAACAAGAAGACCGGGAAAGATATTACCACACATCCTCTGGCTACCGAACTTCAAACCTGCCATTCAACTGATGCTGTACTCACCGTCCTTCGGAGGAAAATACCCGCACTCGGACAATCTCAGAACAGCGACGAACGACCCAGCAAATGGCTCATACCAACTGTCAACGTCCTCTATGCGTTCTCTGCAACCCTTGCCGAGGGTGTTGGGTTGGTGAATACGACGATTTCTTCCCTGTTGAGCTACGCTCTGACATTTGTCCCACAGGCGTTCTCTCCAGCAAAAGTGATATTCGCAGGAATCGGTGTTCTTCTCTTGGTCAGGCCCTTCTGAATTCCCTGGAGCAACCCATTCTAATGTGTTGGTCTTCCAGGCGGCTAAAGACGTTAGCACCAGCCGAGAAATTCTCACCGATCTGTTCGACCGGATCGGAAATTTCTTTTTGCGCCTTGAGATTTACACTGGAGTTCGACCTACCGCGGCGATGACAGACATCATTGTTCAGATAATGGTGGAGGTTTTGACGATCCTTGCGGTTGCGACGAAGGAAGTGAGGCGTGGACGACTAAGTGAGTCGAACCAATCGTATATGGACCATTCCTTTCCTCATATTTTATTCAGAAAAGTACTTCAAAAAGCTCATGGGGGACACGGAGGTCGAGGATAGCCTTGAGAGGTTGGACAGGTTGACTCAAGAAGAGGCGCGGATGGCATCAGCAGAGCTACTGAAGATGACGGACATGCTCAGTAGCCAAGTGAAGGGCGTCGACACGAGGGTGCAAGAAGTTGGCGATCACGTTGGGAACAAGGTCCAAGATGTGGATGGCCGGGTGCAAGGCATTGGCAACGACATTGCCAACAAGGTAGAAGACGTCGGGGACAAGGTACAGGGCGTTGATGACAAGGTTCAAGACGTTGGTGACAAGGTTCAAGATGTCAGTGGCAAGGTGCAAGGCGTTGGCGAGAAGGTTCAAGGCGTCGGTGACAAGATGCAAGGCATCGATGACAAACTGGACCAGGCAGCCCGTTCGTCATCTAATTGTTCTGCTCGTCATTCAGCTCACATTCTCCCAGGGAACCAGCTCCGAGATCGTCTCCTACAATGGCTTTCACCTCCAGATCCATCCACTAATCACAATATCGCGCGCAAGGCCTCTCACAGCGGTACAGCTCAATGGTTCTTTCGAGGAGGTATCTTTAACCAGTGGAAATCCAATGGTTCTTTTTTGTGGGTACACGGCAAGCGTATGTCCTCTTAGCGTTTACCACACGACAACTTCTGATCGTCCTGATCATTTCTCGATTGTTCAGCGGGCTCCGGCAAGAGTGTTCTCTGGTTCGTCTTGTTTTGTTGGTCTCCCTTATGAAATTCACGCCATCCACTCAGCTCCTCGATCATACAAGATATCTTCGCTTTGCGCAAAGCTGGCAGGGCCTCGATGGCCTACTTCTATTTCGACTTTCGGGACATTGACAAACAAAACCTCCAAAACTTGCTGCCTTCTCTCCTCATTCAGCTTTCCGCTCAGTCCAATTCCTGTTGCGACATACTCTCCCGACTGTATTCTGCGCACGATCGCGGAGTGCAAAAACCTAGTGATCGTGCGATGGCGAAATGCTTGAAAGAAATGCTCGCCCTCAAGGCGCAAGGCCACACATACATCATTCTGGATGCCCTCGATGAGTGTCCGAATACCTCTGGCATTCCATCTCCCCGCGAGGAGGTCCTAGATTTCGTGAATGAGCTGGTTGACCTTCACCTCCCAAATCTGCATCTATGTGTAACAAGTCGCCCCGAGTTTGACATCCATGCGGTCCTCCAGCCTCTATCTCCCCGCGCTGTGTCACTTCATGACGAAAGCGGACAGACTGAAGATATCCTTGAATATGTCACCTCAGTTGTTCACTCCGACCGATCAACATCAGGAAAAACCTCCCGGGCTAGCGAGAGCTAACTCCGGGCTAGCGAGTGCTAGCGAGTGTTAGCGAGTGATAATGGAAATAACACGAGATAACTGTCAATAATTTCTCAATAACTGTCAACTTGCTCGCGTTGAGATAATTGAGATAATGAATTGATAAAATATGAACTAATTACATGAATCTGAGGTGGCCATCTCTGTCACTGAGGGGATTTACATAGAATGTTTGACACTCCTCTAATACTAAAATGCTATTCCAATGTTGCAGTGCAACTGGTCCAAACTGGGGAAACAAATGGATGCTATGTGAGACTATGCAGTTGGGGTTGAGGACGTTGAGGCGCTGAGGATGTTGAGGCGTTGAGGACATTGAGGCGTTGAGGACGTTGAGGTGTTGAGGACGTCGAGGCGTTGAGGCCGTTGAGGCATTGAGGCTGTTGAGGGGTAGTCGCAGGGGGTGCCAGTGAGTACCGGTGAGTACTGGTGAGTGGGGAGCGTGTGCGTTCGTTCAGTCGAACAACCTCGAAGGCCTCAGGTTAGCCGGCCCTCAAGGCCTCAAGGACGGGAACACCCGTGGTGTCATGTGACATGTTGAACGTTGCCATTCGCGATCGACTACTTGTTCTCACTCTCCCCAGTATCTCTCTCCCTACTATTATTTTTAGGAAAAGTAAACTGACTGGTGAATGGCGAGTCTGTAGTGTCCCCATCAAGAGGTCTACGTGCAGCACCAGCAGCATGAAGCTACTCGCGCATATCCCATCCATGTCACCCTCGCACTGCCCAGATAATCCCCTCCGCTCGAGGCTTCCCATGGCCGGTGCATGCACCACCGCCTGCGTCAGCATGCGTTACTGTGGGCGGTTCCTCGCACTGAGCTTAGGTGCGCTTTTGTGGATTGAAAGCAGTTCTGATCCAACTGTTTTCTTTCAGCGACCTGACCCCAGCTGGTGCGTACTCGGCGCACTCCCCTCGTTGGACCTGGAGGACGTCCTCTCCGTGCCAATACCGCAGTCGCTGCGGTCCTCGCCGACGAGCTCGCACTCAAACGCTGAGCATCCCGCTGTATCATGTAAGTACCGCCTTCCGTTCTCTTGTCACTCGCATGCTAACGCTCTACCACTTCGCCCCACCCAGTACTAGTGATGTGCAGGGCCCGGCCCAAAGCCGTCAAGCCCCGGCAGCCAAGCTGTAAGAGCCTGAGCCAGGCCGGGCCTGAGAGGCGGCTTTGCAGGCTTCGGGGCCCGGCTTGAGGTGTCCAAAGCCTGAGCCGGGCCCTGAAGCCGGGGCTTGGTCAGTGTGAGCAGCCAGACTACGACGCCCAGCTCCCACCCCACACAAGTCCCACACATTTCCCCGGCGACATGGCTGGACCGCTCGCCAATGATATGATCACAAGTCGCTGCTGCCACATGTGTCGAGGCATCCAAGCCGACCGTCGTTCTCGTCATCACCACTTCGATTGCCTTTGTTACTTTTTTCCTCTCCTCTGTCTCAAATCTTTTGCCCCACTGGACCGCTTTAAGGAAGATCCTAGGTATGATTTTATTTTGTTTCGTTTTTCTTCATGTTCTAGGCGACTCATTTTTCGTAGACACCGTCGACCGCCTATGTCCGTGCCGAGATCGCGCTCAACCACTGAGCATCCCGTTGTATCTGTGTAAGTAACCCCCTCCCTTCCCTTGTCTCTCACATGCTGATGCTCTACCACCCCAGGCGTCCCACACCGGTGCACTTCAGCCCACCTAGTACACGCCCCCCTGCCTCCCTCTCCGCGCTCGCCACGCGCACACCCCAGCCCATCGACGGGGCCCCCACTTGCGATGGGTCTTCCGGATGCAGACACTTAATGGGCCACTGGCGTGAGCCGCTGAGCATTCTTCTGCTTCAGCACTCCACGACAACGGAATAAGTAGACGAGCGCGGCCGGGGAGGAGGCGGGCAGGCCGTCGGCGCGTGGATGCGGAGCAGGAGGTTGGGGTGTCTGCTCGTCCACGTATCATGCGACCCAAGCACGAGAAAGTTGCCGTCGTGCAACCTTGACGCTCCCCACCTCTGCCTCCACGGAGACGCTTCGCCGGCACCCGCCACTTACTATAAACAGATTTATTGGACCCTAACAGTACGGTAGAGTGAAGTGGTAGCATACAGTAGGCATGCTTTGAGTACCGATGCAATAATAACACACTTCAACCGTTCGATAATTGACTAATAATGGAGTGATAACTGCTGATAATGGACTGATAACTGCTGTTAATGGACTGATAATGGGCTGATAATTGCTGATCATGGACTGATAATTAAGATAATGATCAATAATTGAGATAAACAGGGCTAAATTATCGGGGGGTAAGCTAGCGACGATAATGATAATGGAATGCTAGCGAGTCTCGCTAACACTCGCTAGCTCTCGCTAGCACTCGCTAGCCCGGAGTTAGCACTCGCTAGCCCAGGAGGTTTTTCCTGATGAATACGGCGGTGGCGGCAGGAAGACAGGGATTTGGTAATAAGGGCCCTCTCAGAAAAGGCAAACGGAATGTATGTACTACTTTTATATCCTCGTTTATCACTTTTTTGATACCTCCCAGGTTTCGATGGGTTTTCTGCCAACTAGAAGTGTTGCGCCACTGTTTCCCACCAAGCGTGCGGCAGATCCTCAAGGAGCTGCCAGAAAGCCTAGACAAGACGTATGAGCGTATATTGAAGGAGATCAAAAAGCAAAATCAAAAGCACGCTCATCGGCTGTTGCAATGCCTCGTAGTAGCCGTTCGACCCCTTCGTATCGCGGAACTCGCAGAGGTCCTTGCAGTTAACTTCGAGGAAGAAGGGATCCCGAAGCTGAACCCAGATTGGCGGTGTGTGGATCAAGAAGCGGCGATCATGTCGGCATGTTCGAGTTTGGTCACCATTGTCAAAGGCGATGGCGGTTCGAGAGTGGTGCAATTCTCGCATTTCTCTGTCAAAGAGTTTTTGGTGTCAAGCCGGCTTGCGGAGTCAAGTAGCGACGTCTCGCGGTATCACATTCCACTAGAACCTGCACATACTATCCTTGCGCAGGCATGCCTTGGTGTCCGCCTCCTCCTGGACGATCGTGTTGATCGCCACAGCATCAAGAACTTCCCGCTTGCTGATTACGCTGCTCGCCACTGGGTGAGGCATGCGCAGTTCGAGAATGTGTCGTCATGGATCAAGGATGGAATGGAATGTCTCTTTGATGCGGACAAACCTCACTTTAGGGCCTGGCTCTGGGTTTACGACGAAGATTATCATGGTTATTCCATGCGTACTGTGCGCCCCGAGAGACCTAGGGCAGTCCCCCTATATTACGCGGCAAGATTTGGATTTCGCGGCTTGGCAGAGCACCTCCTCGCCGAGCGTCCCGAAGATGCTGAAGTCAAAGGTGGTCTCTATGAGACTCCATTATCTGCAGCATTATACCACGGACATATCGGTACTTCGCTTTTGCTTATTCAGCAGGGCGTGGATGTGAATTCCCGGGACAGCGATGGCTGGACTCCACTACATTCAGCGTCGGGCGGGGACTAGCCGAAATCGTCGAGTGGTTGCTCAAGCATGGCGCAAGTGTGAATGCCCGAACTATAGCAGACAGAACTCCACTGCACTTTGCGGCATCTTCCGGGCAGCTCGAAGTTTCTCGGGTACTAATTGAGAACGGTGCCGAAATCAATGCTCAAACTACCCAGGGCAGTACTCCGTTGCACAAAGCGTCAGAAGAAGGGCAAACCGAGATTGTGCGATTATTACTTGAGCACGGTGCGAAGGTGGATTTGCATGACTATAGTGGTAGGACGGCATTCGAGGTGGCGTCAGGGCCGCGGCGACAGGAGATTCTACAAGTGTTGTCTGCACACGGTGCCAGTTCTGCACAGTAGTGCTTGCTCGTGGACTTTACTTTGTATTTATTATCTACACAAGTACTGTATGTCATTTTGCTGCCATGAACTTGTAATGAAAGTATATTTGCCGTTTGTATTAACAAATAATGTGCTGCAGTGTGTGCGAGATGGATATGCTGCCTTCTGGAGCATGTGGGGGCGCGCGAGTCAGTTCGGAGGAGGGAGGTAGCCCCAAGGGAGAACGAGAGAGGGGGGAACAGGGAGGAAACTCGGGCCACAAGTGGCAGAGGGCGCGGTAGCTTTAGTTGACGTCCACAAGTGCTTTTAAGCTGCGTCAAATTGAATGCACCCTCCCGAGACTCCCTGGAATCTCCCTATGCTATCCAACGGCTCAACATTTAGACTGGGCTTTCAGGAATATCCGCCGGGGCTCTATAACCATAATCTCTTTTCACTCGTCTCTAAGTGGGATGAGACAAGCATCTCTGATTGGAGAACGAGATGAGCGAAAGGGTCAACGTCCCCGGCGCAGAAACGATACACTGAAATGGACCACGCGTGTGCAACGATTGTCCCGTTTTTTTGTCGCATGTGCATGTGCCGTCCAGTCGAAAGGCCACTTCTCTTTTTTCTCATCCATCACACTTTTTCGCTGTCGCTGTGAGGGATTCGTTTGGCCGTTCAGGTCTGCGGTCGGGCCAGTCATCCAGTCATGCGGCAAGAGTCCACCCACGAAACCGAACCAGGAAATGAATTAGCCTGCTCGTCCTTCAGTCGATCAGCGCGATCAGCCACGACACCACAGCAATGAAAGGACACAAAGGTCACAGTGAAGATTCAAGCTCCCGGGAGTGGCGGAATGAATGGCCTGCTCTCCAAAGCAGCTCCGCCATCGAGGCCTTGCTTGGCTATTCCATCCATTAAAATGTGTGTAGAACGATACAAATAAGTTACAACGAACAATGAAGAAAACAAGCAGCCCGTTTGCCCATTAGCGCTATATTCAGCATTTAGATAACGAAAGAATTATGGGGAGCACAGACGCACGCAACGACGCGGATCCATCTATCGATAAGCATCCCCACACAACTGGTGCGAACGCGAGGTCGTGAAACCTCTCACGCATCAACTTCCGTCCACCCGTCTGCCGTACTTCCCACAGATCCGACTTCGCTTGGATCATCCAACAGTACGTCGTCCTCGTGTGCCTCACCCGAGCCCGAACTCGCATGAGACGCGGGTTTCGGTGGGAATGTGAAATGATCATGCGACATTGACCTGAGGAAAGTCTCGGGGGAGGTACGTTCGGCCACATTCGAAGAACTAAGCGGACTAGCGGCTGGAGCAGCAGGGCCAGGGGTGATCGTTGCAGTGGGGTTAGAGAAGTCATCGAGAACAGCCTCTGAATTGGCATGCTCGAGTGTCGAGGATACCGCGTCACTGGGAGTGACATTCCGCAGCTCCGCAACGGCGATTTTGATTCAGAGAAAGGAGAGGCTGACCGTTGTTCCTCAGAGATGGCTTGAATAACGTCCGCATCGACAGGGGGGGCAGCTGGAACAACGTGGGCAGGACAGGTTTAGCATCCGTCGCAATGGGTGCAACATCGGCTGGTGGAATGGCGAGAGCAGCTTCAGGTTCTTCGCTTTCGATATCGTAGCCCTTCACTTCTTCCTTCGCAACTTCATTAGCTGTGGCTCGAGGCCCCCGCTCCTTGACCTTTCTTTCTACATCCTCCAGCGCCTTCTCCACCTCCCTTACCGCTTCCCTCCAAGCACCACGAATGTCTCCGTTGCCATCGCTCTCTATGGCATCTAGCTGCTCGAGGAGACCATTCAGGGCGTACTCGTAGGCACGCACTGGTGCGTTATTCGGCGAGATCGCGAGATCGGACTGGTCAAAGTCAAGAACCGGTGAAAATTTGAACGCAGACTGGAGGACGGAACCTTGACTGCGCATGGATGCGGACGCAGGGCTACGAGCAAGAGAGGCTGCACGACCCGAGGAAGACGACTCTTCGATCTTCACCTACATAAACATGTCAGTTATGTCCGATTCATGGGACAGAAGTATCATGAACGGACTTTCGAGGAGGATGCAGGACTGGACCGGTTATCTTGGAAGCGTGTGCCTTCTTCAGATCGACAGCACCGCGACCCTGGGTACTGAGTTTGATTGCTCGCTCGACGTCGCGCGTATCCTGATGTAGTGCGCCCCTTGTGAGCTCGCTAAACAAGGTCGGAAGAAGTGTCGCATAAGGTACAGGCTCGGCCTTGGCTTTGCCCTTCGCCTTCTCATTTAGAGGAACGGCTCCGGTTTTGGTGCGGCATTCGGCTGGGGAATCATATTAGACAGTTCAAAACGAGCATTCAGAAAGGACAACCTCACTCGATGAAAGGGTTGATAAACACCGGCAGCTCTGGACTGAGAAGCGATGCTGTGGAAAAACTCCAGAAACTTCTTCAAGCCAACTTCTGTGTCGTTGTGCTCCGGTGGCTGGGACTGGGGCTCAGCAGGGCGGTTTGGAGGGGTGGGGTGCTAACGGGCTGAGTTTCAGAATGAATCCCAGAGAACAGCCCCAAGAGCTCCTCAACAGTCAAGACCTCTTCGTCACGGTGAACAGGGGAAGGCGTAGGTCGAGAACGAGTGGGCCGGATTTCGACAAAAGTGATGCCGAGGAACGGGAACTTGCTTGGCGTCCGCACCCACGAGAGAGCAGAGGAGATCGCGCTGGAGTCGAGAAATCCTGTCCTCGACCTGTGTGCGTAAAAGTCGCGCGTGCTCGATGCGCTGGATGCGTGGAGTCTCGGCTTGAAGGACAAGTGTGCGCTCGCGGCGCGCATCCTCAGCGGCAGCACGCCGGCGGAGGAGCGTCGCCTGACGCTGATGAGCGTGCTCCAAGGCTATGTAGGCCCCAAACTCTTGCTCGGCGGCTTTCAGCTCGTGGAGAGCTCGACGGTACCGCGTCTCAGTATCAATTTGGGGAGGGAAGGCGTGAAACGAGGGGGAGTACGCCAGTCATCGAAAGCAAAGGCTGAAGAGGGTTCGTCGTCGAGGTAGTAAGAAGCAGGACGATAGAAGCGCTGCGGGAGGTAGGACCCATACAACGGGAAGCTGTTGACGTGCATGTTGTAAGACGATGTGGAAGGCGAAAGGGCTCGAAAAGTGAATGTTGGGGCTTACTCGCAGGTTGAAGAGGTCGATTTATAGAGGTCATTGTGTGGTTGCTCAGTCAGCTTGTGAATCGCGTCGGTGTCGGTGAGCATGAGACAAGGCATGAGATGCATGAGAGTCAACGCTGAGGCAGACTCTGAGGCAGAGATGCCAGTGGACGGACGGAACGGCCGCGGCACTCGCCGGGACCCGCAGAACTCCCGCAGACCGAAGACTCGTTCCCTTCAGCGCTGACTCAGTTCGTGCCCATGCTCAGTATCTCAAGGAAATAATTACTTATCGATGTTCACCTCCACTTCCCGGGTCTGCTATACAACAATTTGAATACGCACATCTCTGAAACATCAAAAGACGTGTATTGTGAAAGCCAACTCTACTGGGCTCACGAAAAGTTGAAGACTCTGGCGGTCTAGGGATGGTCCCTGGGGGGCAAAATATATCCTGGCAACGACGACGGGAAAGTGAAAAAAAAACCCTGAAAACGTGTATCCTATCTCAGACCGTCGTACCACCTGATACGGATCCTTTGGGTCTCTATAGTGTCTGTACGATGTCGGGAACTATAGTTTGAACAACTCTCAGTTGCCAATCAAGCCGAGTTTGTGAAAGCGTGGCCGCATGTCTGTGGTCTGTGGTTCGCAGGGTGAAGTGTGCCGGCCTAGACAGCCGACAGCGGGTGCCTCGGCGGAGACTCACACGAAGTCGAATGGTTCAAGTTGTCTCAGGATATGATAACTGGGTGCCGCCTATGATTCGAAAGACCTGAGATGGACTTCTTTGATCCTTCAGACATGTCTGTTTCTCAAAATGCATAATTTACTACATCAAAGAAAGAAACCACGCGGAATTTAGTGAGATTCAACTTGGAAAACCGCGTCGATAGATGTCCAAAGAGTAAGTTAAGACATGCGGGAGGGCCATGAGGCAAAATACATGTGCAAGTAAGGATAAGATGCGCATGCGGGAAGCCATGAAAAACGGGGAGGTGGCTTGCAAGGGAGTGCCTCGGGAGATAGAGGTGGAAAAAAGTTCAGGAAACGAAGGTAAAGGGCGACACGATGATGACCTGCAGGGAAGAAAGGCAGCACGGAGGGAGGGACATGACCAGCCCGAGATTGAGGCAATCCGGGAACATCAAGGGCGCACAGGGAGGCAGGGAGAAGCCAACTGCGTACCGTCCAACCAAGCGTCCAACTGCACCCCTTCAAACCGCGCCGTCGAGCAGGGAGGGATGTTATCACCCTCGGTCGATCGAGGGCCTTCTTCGATGAGGGCATCGCACAAGGCCCTAGCGATGCAATTCGACGTGACAACCACGCACCTGATGGCCCATCGTGATACAAGGCGGCATCATTTCCATCTCGATGATATCAGACAGACCCCTCGACTTCAACGGCATTGGGGAGAGCGTACTGGAACCAACGAGGGAGGGATAACGGTGTTTGGGCGGCGAGGCGTGTGACGGCAGAGTGATTGACCCACTATTTCCTGGGTCGGGCGCGCCAAGAACAGGGGACTGGTGAGACACAGTTAAAAAAAGTGTAAGTCGCTCATGTTGATGTCGTCAAGCAGTCTTTGCAGGGGAAAGTAGGGGAAGAGCGCGGCGAAGCGTGTGGGAACGAACGAGTCCATGTAAGGCAGAACGGCGCAATACTTATCGATGGCCTCCAAACCCTGGCCCTTCCCACCATCCACTCATCCCTTCGTCTCCATTCTTGCGAGCAGTAATGTCTGCTGTCCCTACCGCAAGCACCTCACGCTCTAACCTCGATTCCATTTTCACCTCTGCCTTCCAAGCGTACAAGAAGAAGACCGGGAAAGACATTACATCACATCCCCTGGCTACCGAGCTTCAATCCTGCAATTCCATCGATACCATACTCGCCGTCCTTCAAGGACTAGTCCCCGCGCGCAGGCAATCCCAGAACGGCGATGAAGGGACTGCAAAGTGGATCGTCCCGACAGTAAATGTCCTGTACGCGTTCTCAGCCACCCTTGCCGAGGGTGTTGGACTGGTGAATATCACGATGTCTCCCATGTCGAGTGTCTGCTCAAGCATATCTCTCGCAGGCATTCTCTCCAGCAAAAGTGATCTTTACGGGAATCGGCATCCTCCTCTTGGTCAGGGCCTTTTAACTGCCATTGAGCTACCCATTCTGACTGACATCTAAACTTGCCAGGCGGCGAAGGACGTCAGCACCAGCCAAGACGTCATTACTAATCTGTTCGACCGCATCGGGAATTTCTTTTTGCGACTCGAGATTTACACTGGCGCCAGACCTACCACGGCTATGACGGACATTATTGTGCAGATAATGGTGGAGGTATTGACTGTCCTCGGGATTGCGACAAAGGAGGTGAAGCGTGGGCGACTGAGTGAGTTGATCCAACGTAGATCTACCATTTCTTACTCAAATTTTATCCAGAGAAGTATCTGAAGAAGTTGATGGGAGATACGGACGTCGAGGATAGCCTTAAGAGGTTGGACAAGTTGACGCAAGAAGAGGCGCTGATGGCGTCTGCGGAGCTACTGAAGATGACGGACATGCTCGGCAGCCAAGTGATGGGTGTGGATGATAGGGTGAGGGGCGTCGACACGAGGGTGCAAGAAGTCGGCGATCACATTGGGAACAAGGTCCAAGAGGTGGATGGCCGGGTGGAAGGCATTGGCAAAGATGTTGCCAACAAGATAGGAGACGTCGGTGACAAGGTAGAAGACGTTGGTGACAAAGTACAAGATGTCGGGGACAAGGTAGACGACAGAATGCTGGGCATCGATCACAAATTAGACCAGGCAAACCGTTTGTCATCTCGTTCCGCTGCTCATTCGGGAGCCTCACATCCTTCCAGGGAACCAGCTCCGTGATCGTCTGCTTCAATGGCTCACACCTCCAGATCCATCTATCAACCATAATATTGCGTGCAAGGCCTATCACAGTGGGACAGCTCAATGGTTCTTTCGAGGAGGTATTTTTAACCAATGGAAATCCAATGGTTCCTTCTTGTGGGTACACGGCAAGCGTATGTCCTCTTAGCGTTTACCACACGACAACTTCTGATCGTCCTGATCATTTCTCGATTGTTCAGCGGGCTCCGGCAAGAGTGTTCTCTGGTCAGTCTTATTTTGTTGGTCTCCCTTATAAAATTCACGCCATCAACTCAGCTCCTCGATCATACAAGATATCTTGGCTTTGCGCGAAACTGGAAAGGCCTCAATGGCCTACTTCTATTTCGACTTTCGGGACATTGATAAACAAAACCTTCAAAACTTGCTGCCTTCTCTCCTCATCCAGCTTTCGGCTCAGTCGAATCGCTGTTGCGACATACTCTCCCGACTGTATTTTGCACACGACCGCGGAGTGCAAAAACCTAGTGATCGCGCGATGGTGAAATGCTTGAAAGAAATGCTCACCCTCAAGGCGCAAGGCCACACATACATCATTTTGGATGCCCTCGATGAGTGTCCGAATATCTCTGGCATTCCATCCCCCCGCGAAGAGGTCCTAGATTTCGTGAATGAGCTGGTTGACCTTCACCTCCCAAATCTGCATCTATGTGTAACAAGTCGCCCCGAGTTTGACATTCATGCGGTCCTCCAGCCTCTATCTCCCCGCGCTGTGTCACTTCATGACGAGAGTGGACAGACTGAAGATATCCTTGAATATGTCACCTCAGTTGTTCACTCCGACCGATCGATACGGAGGTGGCGGCAGGAAGACAGGGATCTGGTAATAAGGACCCTGTCGGAAAAGGCAAACGGAATGTATGTGCTACTTTGGTATCCTCGTTTCTCAGTTTTTTGATACCTCCCAGGTTCCGATGGGTTTTCTGTCAACTTGAAGTGTTGCGCCGCTGTTTCCCACCAAGCGTGCGGCAGATCCTCGAGGAGCTGCCAGAAAGCCTAGACAAGACGTATGAGCGGGTATTGAAGGATATCAATAAGCAAAATCAAAAGCACACCCATCGGCTGTTGCAATGCCTCGTGGTAGCCGTTCGACCCCTTCGTATCGCAGAACTCGCAGAGGTCCTTGCAGTTAACTTCGAGGAAGAAGGGATCCCAAAGCTGAACCCAGATTGGCGGTGTGCGGATCAAGAAGCGGCGATCATGTCTGCATGTTCGAGTTTGGTCACCATTGTCAAAGGCGAGGGCGGTTCGAGAGTGGTACAATTCTCGCATTTCTCTGTCAAAGAGTTTTTGGTGTCAAGCCGGCTTGCGGAGTCAAGTAGCGACGTCTCGCGGTATCACATTCCACTAGAACCTGCGCACACTATCCTTGCGCAGGCATGCCTTGGTGTCCTCCTCCTCCTGGACGATCGTGTTGATCGCGACAGCATCAAGAACTTCCCGCTTGCTGAATATGCTGCTCGCCACTGGGTGACGCATGCGCACTTCGAGAATGTGTCGTCATGGGTCAAGGATGGAATGGAATGTCTGTTTGATGCGGACAAGCCTCACTTTAGGGCCTGGCTCTGGGTTTACGACGAAGATTATGGTGGCTATTACACGTCCACTGTGCGCCCCGAGAAACCCCGGGCAGTCCCCTATATTACGCGGCACGATTTGGATTTCGCGACTTGTCAGAGCACCTCCTCGCTGGGCATCCGGAAGATGCTGACGCCAATGGTGGTCTCTATGAGACTCCATTATATGCAGCATTATTCCACGGACATATCGGTACTTCGCTGTTGCTTATTCAGCAGGGCGTGGATGTGAATTCCCGGGACAGCGATGGCTGGACTCTACTACATTCGGCGTCGGGCGGGGGACTAGCCGAAATTGTCGAGTGGTTGCTCAAGCATGGCGCAAGTGTGAATGCCCGATGTTCAAGCGGCGGAACTCCACTCCACTTTGCAGCATGTTACGGGCGGCTCGAAGTTTCTCGGGTACTAATTGAGAACAGTGCCGAACTCAATGCTCAGGGTGTCACTGGCAGTACTCCGTTGCACAGAGCGTCAGAAGAAGGGAAAACCGAGATTGTGCGATTATTACTTGAGCACGGTGCGAAGGTGGATTTGCGTAACAGGGGTGGTCAGACGGCAATCGAGGTGGCGTCAGGGCCGCGGCGACAGGAGATTCTACAATTGCTCTCTGAATACGGCGCCAGTTCTGCGCAGTAGTGCTTGCTTGACGACTTTACATTGTATTTATTGTCTACACCACTACCGTATGTCACCTTCGTTGCTGCCGTGAACTCGTAATGAAAGTAGATTTTCCGTTCCTTCCTTCGTAACTTCAGTAGTTGTGACTCGAGGCGCCCGCTCCTTGGCCTTTCTTTCTATGTCCTCCAGCGCCTTCTCCACCTCCCTTACCGCTTCCCTCCGAGCACCACGAATTTCTCCATCGCGATCGCTCTCTATGGCGTCTAGCTGCTCAAAGAGACCATTCAGGGCGTACTCTTAGGCGCGCACTGGTGCGTTATTCGGCGAGATCCCCAGATCGGAGTGATCAAAGTCAAGAACAGGTGGGAACTTGAACGGAGACTGGAGGGGCGGAAGCTTGTCTGCACACGGTGCGAATGGTAGTTAAGGCAAAAACGGGCTGCGGGGCTGGCGTAGGGATAGAGGCAGACGCTGCACGACCCGAGGAAGACGAGTCTTCGATTTTTACCTAAAAGAGCATATCAGTTATGTCTGATTCATGGGACAGAAGTATCATGAACGGATCTTCGAGGAGGGTGCAGGACTGGACCGGGCTACCTTGGAAGCGTGTGCCTTCTTCGGATCGACAGCACCGCGACCCTGGGTACTGACCTTGATCACTCGCTCGACGTCGCGCGTATCCTGATGTAGTGCGCCCCTTGTGAGCTCGCTAAACAAGGCCGGAAGAAGTGTCGCATAAGGTACAGACTCGGTCTTGGCTTTGCCCTTCGCCTTCTCATTTAGAGGAATGGCTCCGGTTTTGGTGCGGCATTCGGCTGGGGAATCATATTACACAGTTCAAACGAGCATTCAGAAAGGACAAACTCACTCGATGAAAGGGTTGATAAACACCGGCAGCTCTGGACTGAGAAGCGATGCTGTGGAAAATGTCCAGAAAGTGTTTCAAGGCAACTTCTGTGGCGTTGTGCTTCGGTGGCTGGGACTGGGGCTCAGCAAGGCGGTGAAACTCTGAAGGGGTACGTAAGGTATGCCTCTCGGGGGTGCTAACGGGCTGAGTTTCAGGGTGAATCCCAGAGAACAGGCCCAAGAGCTCCTCAACAGTCAAGACCTCTTCGTCACGGTGAACAGGGGACGGCGTAGGTCGAGAACGAGTGGGCCGGATTTCGACAAAGTGATGCCAAGGAACGGGAACCTCCTTGGCGTCCGCATCCACGAGAGCGCGGAGGAGATCGCGCTGGCGTCGAGTAATCCTGTCCTCGACCTGTGTGTGTAAAAGTCGCACGTGCGCGATGCGCTGGATGCGTTGAGTCTCGGCTTGAAGGGCAAGTGTGCGCTCGCGGCGCGCATCCTCAGCGGCAGCACGCCGGCGGAGGAGCGTCGCCTGACGCTGACGAGCGTGCTCCAAGGCTATGTATGCCCCAAACTGTTGTTCGGCGGCTTTCAGCTCGTGGAGACCTCGACGGTACCGCGTCTCGGTATCGATTTGGGGAGGGAAGGCGTGAGGCGAGGGGGAGTAGGCCAAGCCATCAAAAGCAAAGGCGGAAGAGGGTTCATCGTTGAGGTAGTAAGCAGGACGATAGAAACACTACGGGAGGTAGGACCCATACGACGGGTTGCTGTTGATGTGCATGTTGTAAGACGATGTGAAAGGCGAAAGGGCTCAAAAAGTGAATGTTGGGGCTTACTCGCGGGTTGAAGAGGACAATTTTAGAGACCATTGTGTGTTGCTCAGTCAGCTTGTGAATCGTGTCGGTGAGCATGAGAGTCAAAACATGGAACGGAACGATCCCGTGGGGGCTCGGCACTCGCCGGGACGCGCCTCTGACCCAAGACTGGTTCCCTTCATGCTATAGTCTCGCTCTTCTTCCATATCCTTTTATTCGAAAAGACAGAGGGCGCGTCTTGTCACGGTCTTCTCACCGTCACCGCCATCTACCTCTGCGGAGCGGAGTTGAAGTTGGGGGTAGCGGAAGTTTGTGTCGGCAGCGTGATTGGCCGGCGGCTCAGAGCAGCAGCGCGGCGACTCGCCTGGGTGTGGACGTGTGAGGCAAGTAGCTGAAATCGAGCTTGGGTCTGTATGTGTCTCAGATCAGTGCCATCGAGCACTCATCGAGCTTCTCTGATAAACATGGCGCGGTTGAGGAACAACGGGGCACGGGAACGAAGCTGCGCAATAGGCGGGCGGTTAGTGCGGTTAGCGGCGCAACAGCGGGCTTATCGTCGATTATGCACCTCCCAACTCTTGGACCTTCCCATCACCTGCTAACCCTCCGTTTTCACAAAATATAATGTCTTCTACTCCAATTGCGACAACCTCGCTCTCCAATCTTGATTCCATTTTCACCTCTGCCTTCCAAGCCTACAAGAAGAAGACCGGGAAAGATATCGCCTCACATCCTCTGGCTACCGAGCTGCAAACCTGTCATTCAACCGATGCTGTGCTCGCCGTCCTTCGAAGGAAATTTCCCGCCCTCGAGCAGTCTCAGAACAGCGATGAACGACCCAGAAAATGGCTCATACCGACTGTCAACGTCCTCTATGCGTTCTCTGAGACCGTTGCCAGCGGTGCTGGGTTGGTGAATACGACAATTTCTTTCCTGTTGAAACTCGGCTCTGACATTTGTCCCATAGGCGTTCTCTCCAGCAAAAGTGATATTTGCAGGAATCGGCGTTCTTCTCTTGGTCAGGCCCTTCTGAATTTCCTGGTGCAACCCATCCTAACGTCCTGGTCTTCCAGGCGGCGAAAGACGTTAGGACCAGCCGAGAAATCCTCACCGATTTGCTCGACCGGATCGGAAATTTCTTTTTGCGCCTCGAGATTTACACTGGAGTTCGACCTACCGCGGCAATGACGGACATCATTGTTCAGATAATGGTGGAGGTGTTGACGATCCTTGCCGTTGCGACAAAGCAAGTGAAGCGTGGACGACTAAGTGAGTTAACCAATCGTATATCTTCCATTTCCTTCCTCATATTTTATTCAGAAAGGTACTTCAAGAAGCTCATGGGGGACACGGAGGTCGAGGATAGCCTTGAGAGGCTGGACAAGTTGACGCAAGAAGAGGCACGGATGGCATCTGCGGAGCTACTGAAGATGACGGAGATGCTAAGTAGCCAAGTGAGGGGTGTCGACGCGAGGGTGCAAGAAGTTGGCGATCACGTTGGGAACAAGGTGCAAGATGTGGATGGCCGGGTGCAAGGAATTGGCATAGACATTGCCAACAAGGTAGAAGGCGTCGGTGACAAGGTACAGGGCGTTGATGACAAGGTTCAAGACGTCGGTGACAAGGTAGAAGACGTTGGTGACAAGGTACAAGATGTCAGCGGCAAGGTGCAAGGCGTCGGCGAGAAAGTTCAAGACGTTGGTGACAAGATACAAAGCATCGATCACAAACTAGACCAGGCAGCCCGTTTGTCATCTAATTGTTCTGCTCGTCATTCAGCTCACATTCTCCCAGGGAACCAGCTCCAAAATAGTCTCCTACAATGGCTCTCACCTCCAGATCCATCCACTAATCACAATATTGCATGCAAGTCCTCTCATACCGGTACAGCAAAATGGTTCTTTCAAGGAAATATTTTCAGCCAGTGGAAATCGACTGGTCCTTTCTTGTGGATACATGGCAAGCGTGCGTCTTAGTCTTCTCCACACGAAAACCCCTGACCGGCCTGACCATCTCTTGATTCTACAGCGGGCTCCGGCAAGAGCATCCTCTGGTTCGTGTTGTTTGCCTTGGTCTCCTTTATGAAGTTCACGCCATCGCCTTAGCTCCTCGATCATAGAAGATATCCTAGCCTTACGGGAAACTGGGAGGGCCTCGATGGCCTACTTCTATTTCGACTTCCGGGACATCGACAAACAAAAACTTCAAAACTTGCTGCCTTCCCTCCTCATCCAGCTTTCGGCTCAGTCGGATTCTTGCTGCGACATACTCTTCCGACTCCATTCTGCATACGATCGCGGCGTACGGACGCCCGGTGATCGCGCTATGGTAGAATGCCTGAAAGAAATGCTCACTCTCGAGGAGAACGGCCCTACATACATTGTTTTGGACGCCCTCGACGAGTGTCCGAATGCTTCTGGTGTTCCATCTCCGCGGGAAGAGGTCCTTGAGTTTGTCAATGAGCTCTTTGACCTTCACCTCCCAAATCTCCATATATGTGTAACAAGTCGACCCGAGGTTGACATTCGTGAAGTCCTCCAACCTTTATCTCCATGCGTCGTGTCGCTTCATGACGAAAGCGGACAAATGGTAGATATCATCGAATATGTCACGTCTATCGTTCGCTCCGACCGATCGATATGGAGGTGGCGACAGGAAGACAAGGATCTAGTAATCAAGACGCTCTCAGAAAGGGCAAACGGAATGTATGGGCCGTTATTATATCCTCGTTCCTCGTTCTCATTGCGCCACTCAGGTTTCGATGGGTGTTCTGCCAACTAGAAGTACTACGCCACTGCTTCCCACCAAGCGTGCGGTGCATCCTGGATGAATTGCCTGAAGGTCTAGACGATACATACGAGCGGATATTGAAGGAGATCAGAAAGCCAAATCAGAAGCACACTCATCGACTGTTGCAATGCCTCGTGGTGGCCGTTCGCCCCCTTCGTATCGCGGAACTCGCAGAGGTCCTTGCAGTCAACTTTGAGGAAGAAGGGACCCCGAAGCTGAACCCAGATTGGCGATGGGCAGATGAAGAAAAGGCGATCATGTCTGCGTGTTCGAGTTTGGTCACCATAGTCGATGGCGATGACGGTTCGAGGGTTGCACAATTCTCGCACTTCTCCGTCAAAGAGTATTTGATGTCGAATCGGCTTGCGGAGTCGAGCAGCGACGTCTCGCGGTATCACATTCCCCTGGAGCCAGCCCACACGATTCTTGCGCAGGCATGCCTTGGTGTCCTCCTCCGATTGGACGATGGGGTCGATCGCGACAGCATCAAGAACTTCCCACTTGCTGAATATGCTGCTCTATACTGGGTGACACATGCTCGGTTCAAGAATGTGTCGTTACGGATCTCGGATGGGATGGAACGTCTGTTCGATGCGAACAAACCGCATTTCGCAGCTTGGGTCTGGGTCTATGACCATGAACGTCCTTATAGTTCCATGAACAAATTGCACCCCGAGAAACCTGAAGCAGGCCCACTATATTATGCGGCACGACTCGGATTTCGTGGCTTGGCAAAGCATCTCCTCACCAAACATCCCACGGGTGTAGACCCCAGGGGTGGTGTCTATGAGACTCCATTACATGCAGCACTGGCCGAGGGACATGAAGGGGTTTCATGGATGCTTATTGAGCGTGGCGCGAATGTGAAGTTCCGGCGCAACGGTGGCTTTACCCCAATTTTTTCAGCATCGGTGGAGGGACTTGCCGAAATTGTCCGGTGGTTACTCGAGCACGGCGTCGATGTCAATGTCCGGGCCAACAATGACAGAACTCCACTGCACGGTGCGGCATCTAACGGACACCTCGAGACCGTTCGATTACTGCTTGAACACGAGGCCGAAATTGATGTCAAAGACGCTTTTGGCGACACTGCATTGCATAATACGTCGTCGGTAGGACACCTGGAGATCGTGCGATTATTACTTGAACACGGCGCGAAGGTGGATGTGTGCAACGGGATGGGCCGGAGGGCGATCCAGGAGGCGTCAGGGCCACGGCGACAGGAGATTGTACGATTACTATCCGATTATGGCACCAAGTCTGCAGAGTAGTTCCCGCTTTTCCGATTGATGATGGTACTATTGTACAGGACTTGATTGTGTGCTGCTACGCCCATGATACCGTCTTTCCTGGATATGACAATACGATGAATCGTAAGGAAATTCGATTCGATGACTCGCTCGTGTTCGTGTTTTCATGCACAATACCATGTACACAAGGGCGCAATGAATGAAGCTAATAAAACGCTGCCTCGCGGAAACGAAATGAATCGCCTGCTGCTCTCCAAAGTCGCGAGACTGAGGCTGCCGAGCTCCCATCCCAGACTGGCAATTCCCTCTATGAAAAAAATCGCTGCAGACTGCAGTACGCAGTATGATACAAGTTACAACTGAATGAACAATGAAAACAAGGAGCCCATTTGCCCATTTAGATAACGAATGAATTATGGGAAGCATGAACGCACGCGAACGATGTGATTCCATGATTTTTATCAATATACATTGCCATTTGCCACACAACTGGTGCGAACGCGAGGCCGCGAAACGGCTCACGCATCGAACTTCGGACCACCGCCGTGCATCCCACAATCCCCTTCGCTTGGATCACCAACAGTACGGCGTCCTCGTGTGCCTCACCTGAGGCTGTCTGTGCTCGCATGAGACGCGGGCTTGGGTGGGAATGTGAATTGATCATGTGACATTGACCTGAGGAAAGTCTCGGGGAGGTCAAGTGCGCTCACAATTCGAAAAACCAAACCGGACTGGAGCAGCAGGGCCAGGGGTGGTCGATCGTTGCGGTGGAGCCAGAGAAGTCATCGAAAGCGAGAACAGCCTCTGAATTGGCATCATCGAGTGTCGAGGATACCAAACTCCGCAACGGCAAGCTCTGATTCAGAGACAGGAAGAGGCTGACCGGAACTCCTCAGAGACGGCTTGAATGACGTCCGCATTGGGCAGAGGAGGTAGCTGGAATAGCGTCGGGCAGGACAGGTTTAGCGTCCTTCTTAATGGGCGCGACATCATCGGCTAGCAAAATGTCTTGAGTGCCTGCGGCTGGGTCAAACTCTTCGCTTTCTACATCGTGGCACTTCACTTCTTCCTTCGCAACTTCAGTAGTTGTGGCCCGAGGCGCCCGCTCCTTGACCTTTCTTTCTACATCCTCCAGCGCCTTCTCCACCTCCCTTGTCGCTTCCCTCCGGGCATAGCGAATTTCTTCATCACCATCGCTCATTCGCTCTCCATGGCCTCTAGCTGCTCAAGGCCATTCAGGGCGTACTCGTAGGCGCGCACTGGTGCATTATTCGAGGAGATTGCAAGATCGGGGTGGCCAAAGTCAAAGGAGAAACGGGCTCCGGGGCTCGCGTAGGGATAGACGGGGACATAGGACTACAAGCGGAGCCTGTACGGCCCAAGGAAGACGAGTCTTCGATCTTTATCAACGAAAGCATGTCAGTCATCTTTGGTTGGTGGGACAGATATATTATGAACGGACTTCCGAGGAGGATGCACCAGGACTGGACCGGACCACCTTGGAAGCGCTGCCCTCTTCTCACCGACACCACCGCAACACTGGGTACTGAGCTTGGTTGCTTGCTCTACGTCACGCATCCCAAGGGCGCCCTTCACGCGTTCGCTGAGCAAGGCCCAAAGAAGTGTTGGTTGAGGTAGACTCTCGGACTTGGACTTGCCCTTCGGCTTTTCGTTTAAAGAAATTGCTTCCCGCTTGATGAGGCATTCGGCTGGGAAATCATATTAGACAGTCCGCAATGAGCGTTCAGAAAGGACAAGCTCACTTGATAAATGGGTTGGTATCCACCGGCAGCTCTGGACTGAGAAGCGATGTCATTGAAGAGCTCCAGAAACTCCTTCAAGGCAACTTCTGCGCCATTGTGGCTCGGTGGCTTGGACTGCGGCTCAGCAGAATGCTGTACCTCTGAAGGGGTAGGCAAACCTAAGCCTCTCGGGGGCGTCAACAGACTGAGTTCATGACGAATCCCAACGAACAACCCCAAGAGCTCCCCAACTGTCAAGACCTCTTCGTCACGGCGTACAGGGGGAGGCATAGGTCGAGAAGGAGTGGGTGTGGTTTCGATAAAGTGACACTGAGGAACGGGAACTCCCTCAGCGTCCGCATCTACAAGTGCGCGGAGGAGAGCGCACCGGCATTGTACAACCCTGTTTTCGACCTGGATGCGCGTGCTCGTTGCGCTGGATGCGTGGGATCTTGGCTTGGAGAGCAATTACGCACTTGCGGCGCGCAACCTCGGCAGCAGCACGTTGGCCGACAAGTGTGGCCTGACGAGCATGCTCCAAGGCCATGTCGGCCCCAAACTGTTGCTCGGCCGCTTTCAGCTCGCGGAGAGCTCGACGGTACCGCATCCCGGTATCGATTGGGGGGGAGACGAGGGGGAGTATGCGAAGTCATCAAAAGCAAAGGCGAACGAGGGTTCGTCGTCGAGGTAGTAAGAGGCAGGGCGATTGAAACTCTGGGGGAGGTAGGACCGGGACAGCGACGGGCGGGCTGTAGAAGTGCATGTCGTAAGGATGGCAAAGGTACAAGGTCTCAAAAAGTGAATGCCAGGGCTTGCTTGCAGGTCGAAGAGGACGACCGTTGCGTTGTGTGCTTTGTCAGCGCACGCGCAGCGTCAAAAGCTGAGCGCTGAGTCACTCAGACCGATCCGGCACAGCCGGGAAACGCCTTTGTCGCCTCGCGCTCGAATGCAGCGCCGACTCATGAGTCCGTCCACGCTCCAGCGCTCAGTAGCGCTCAGTATCACCTCTGCGCCGTGTTCAGGATGTCGCCCGCCTCCATAGTTTCCAGGTCTGCTATAGTCTCTCCGTTCTTCTGTCTCCTTTTATTCGAAAAGAGGACACGTCATGTCACGGTCTTCTCACCGTAACCGTCATCTACCACCGCCGCGAAGCAGGAGGCAGCAGCTTGCTCCACCTCCAGCGAACTGGAATAGAAGCCCCTTCATTCTCGCCGGCAACAGCCACTCCTTTGTGACAGACAAGTGTCAAGAGGATGGCATGTGATGGCCAACATATCGACATGACAATGTTTGGTGGACAGTGTTTCGTACGTTCGTAGGCCCAGACTACTTAACATGTCTCCCTGTCGTTTGAATGGCCGAGGCGCTGAGAGTTCTACCGAATGTGAAGATGTCACTGTTCCCCCTTCGTACACGCATGGACATGCACTGGCATTTGCAACTGGCACTTTGGATTGGTTCTCGGGTGCTCCTAACACGCGCTCTTGCTGGTGCACGCGAGCAGCGGTCCAGTGACGACTCGCCGGACATCTCGGAATGCATTTCCCCACAAACACTCGCTTTATTCCCTGGTGCTCAGCGCTCGGTAGCGCTCAACCTCGACGCCAGCTAAAGTGAGTACAAGTTAAACACCAACGACGGCGGAATTGTGCAGCGTGGACGGCTGATTTGCAAACTCAAATCCCCATAATGAGGCGCTGGCGTGCATAGTATGGACAGGCGGAGTCGTTCATAGGCAACTTCTTTCTTACTTGGTCTCGAAGGCCATTCAAAATAGGAAAAGGATGATATAAACCGGGGTATTCTCAAAGATCTTCCGTGGAAGCTCTTACATCGACGCCCCGGATCCACCCGCAAGCTCTAGCGGTGACTCAGCCACGGCACGTGCGATGCCAACTAGCCTCCCAGTGCCTCGGGCCTTGTCGGTCTGTTGGTATCAATTCACCGCACGGAGCGTGTCCTATCTTGTGCTCCAAGAGCTTTGATTCTAGGCTATAATCGATAGATGCGTTCGAAAGACTCCGAGTGGGACGTATCTTCGTTCTCATCAAAGACGGCGCGGCGCGGCGGCGCCCATTTGCTAGGGCGTGTATTTGATCCGCTCTTTTCTGTTTCTGCAAGGCACTTTCGGATCTTGCAAACTTGAATAGCATAATGGTTCAACAGGCTTCCATACGGCCATGCAAATGAGTCATTGTAGCATTTTGCTTCGAAATATTTGATAGTGTTTCAGGGGGCTCTCAAAGCCAGGCGAATTCAACAAATGCTCGTGGATTCTTCGAGCGCAAAGGCGCGTCTCCGAACGAGTCGGAGGCCGCCATTGTTGTGGCTGGCATGTTGTTGTCAAAAGGTACGCGCGTGGGAACTGCGTGGGAACGAACGAGTCCATGTAAGGCAGGCAGTTAGCGGCGCAGTGTTTATCGATGGCCTCCAAACTGCGCCCTTCCCACCATCGCTCATCCCTTCGTCTCCATTCTTGCGAGCAGTAATGTCTACTGTCCCTACCGCAAGCACCTCACGCTCGAATCTCGATTCCATTTTCACCTCTGCCTTCCGAGCGTACAAGAAGAAGACCGGGAAAGACATAACATCACATCCCCTGGCTACCGAGCTTCAATCCTGCAATTCCATCGATACCATACTCGCCGTCCTTCAAGGGCTAGTCCCCGCGCGCAGGCAATCCCAGAACGGCGATGAAGGGACTGCAAAGTGGATCGTCCCACAGTAAACGTCCTGTACGCGTTCTCAGCCACCCTTGCCGAGGGTGTTGGGCTGGTGAATATCACGATGTCTCCCTTGTCGAGTTCTGCTCAGACATTTCTCTCGCAGGCATTCTCTCCAGCAAAAGTGATCTTTACGGGAATCGGCATCCTCCTCTTGGTCAGGGCCTTTTAAATGTCATTGAGCTACCCATTCTGACATCTAACTTGCCAGGCGGCGAAGGACGTCAGCACCAGCCAAGATGTCCTCACTGATCTGTTCGACCGCATCGGGAATTTCTTTTTGCGACTCGAGATTTACACTGGCGCCAGACCTACCACGGCTATGACGGACATTATTGTTCAGATAATGGTGGAGGTATTGACTGTCCTCGGGATCGCGACAAAGGAAGTGAAGCGTGGGCGATGAGTGAGTTCAGCCAAAGTAGATCTACCATTTCTTACTCAAATCTATTCAGAAAAGTATTTGAAGAAGTTGATGGGAGATACGGACGTCGAGGATAGCCTTAAGAGGTTGGACAAGTTGACGCAAGAAGAGGCACTGATGGCGTCTGCAGAACTACTGAAGATGACGGACAGGCTCGGTAGCCAAGTGATGGGTGTGGATGATAGGGTGAAGGGTGTCGACTCGAGGGTGCAAGAAGTCAGCGACGACGTGCAGGATGTTGGGGACAAGGTCAGCGTGGGACCGTACAGAGTCGGGGACAAAGTACAGAGTCGGGGACATGGTACTGACGTCGGGGACAAAGTACAAGATGTTGGTGACAAGGTGGATGACAGAATGCTGGGCATCGATCACAAATTAGACCAGGCAAACCGTTCGTCATCTCGTTCCGCTGCTCCTCATTTGGGAGCCTCACATCCTTCCAGGGAACCAGCTCCGTGATCGTCTTCTTCAATGGCTCTCACCTCCAGATCCATCGACCAACCATAATATTGCGTGCAAGGCCTATCACAGTGGGACAGCTCAATGGTTCTTTCGAGGAAATATTTTTAACCAGTGGAAATCCAATGGTTCCTTCTTGTGGGTTCACGGCAAGCGTATGTCCTCTTCGCGTTTACTACACGACAAGTTCTGATTGGCCTGATCATTTCTCGTTGTTCAGCGGGCTCTGGCAAGAGTGTTCTCTGGTCGTCTTGTTTTGTTGGTCTCCCTTAACGAAATTCACGCCATCAACTCAGCTCCTCGATCATACAAGATATCTTGGCTTTGCGCGAAGCTGGAAGGGCCTCGATGGCCTACTTCTATTTCGACTTCCGGGACATCGACAAACAAAAGCTTCAGAACTTGCTGCCTTCTCTCCTCATTCAGCTTTCGGCTCAGTCGAATTCCTGTTGCGACATACTCTCCCGACTGTATTCTGCACACGATCGCGGAGTGCAAAAACCTAGTGATCGTGCGATGGCGAAATGCTTGAAAGAAATGCTCAGCCTCAAGTCGCAAGGCCACACATACATCATTCTGGATGCCCTCGACGAGTGTCCGAATATCTCTGGCATTCCATCTCCCCGCGAAGAGGTCCTAGATTTCGTGAATGAGCTGGTTGATCTTTACCTCCCAAATCTGCATCTATGTGTAACAAGTCGCCCCGAGTTTGACATCCATGCCGTCCTCCAGCCTCTATCTCCCCGCGCTGTGTCACTTCATGACGAAAGCGGACAAGCTGAAGATATCCTTGAATATGTCACCTCAGTCGTTCACTCCGACCGATCCATACGGCGGTGGCGGCAGGAAGACAGGGACTTGGTAATAAGGACCCTCTCAGAAAAGGCAAACGGAATGTATGTACTACTTTTATATCCTTGTTTATCACTTTTTTGATACCTCCCAGGTTTCGATGGGTTTTCTGTCAACTAGAAGTGTTGCGCCACTGTTTGCCACCAAGCGTGCGCCAGATCCTCGAGGAGCTGCCAGAAAGCCTAGACAAGACGTATGAGCGTGTATTGAAGGAAATCAAAAAGCAAAATCAAAAGCACGCTCATCGGCTGTTGCAATGCCTCGTGGTAGCCGTTCGACCCCTTCATATCGCGGAACTCGCAGAGGTCCTTGCAGTTAACTTCGAGGAAGAGGGGATCCCGAAGCTGAACCCAGATTGGCGGTGTGTGGATCAAGAAGCGGCGATCATGTCGGCATGTTCGAGTTTGGTCACCATTGTCAAAGGCGACGGCGGTTCGAGAGTGGTGCAATTCTCCCATTTCTCTGTCAAAGAGTTTTTGGTGTCAAACCGACTTGCGGAGTCAAGTAGCGACGTCTCGCGGTATCACATTCCACTAGAACCTGCGCATACTATTCTTGCGCAGGCATGCCTTGGTGTCCTCCTCCGACTGGACGATCGTGTTGATCGCGACAGTATCAAGAACTTCCCGCTTGCTGAATACGCTGCTCGCCACTGGGTGAGGCATGCGCAGTTCGAGAATGTGTCATCATGGATCAAGGATGGAATGGAATGTCTGTTCGATGCGGACAAGCCTCACTTTAGGGCCTGGCTCTGGGTTTACGACGAAGATTATCATGGTTATTCCATGCGTACTGTGCGCCCCGAGAAACCCGGGCAGTCCCCTTATATTACGCGGCACGATTTGGATTTCGCGGCTTGGCAGAGCACCTCCTCGCCAAGCGTCCCGACGATGCTGGCGCCGAGGGTGGTTTCTATGAGACTCCATTATATGCAGCATTAATCCAGGGACATATCGGCGTTTCGCTGTTGCTTATTCAGCAGGGCGTGGATGTGAATTCCCGGGACAGGGATGACTGGACTCTACTACATTCAGCGTCGGGCGGGGGACTAGCCGAAATTGTCGAGTGGTTGCTCAAGCATGGCGCAAATGTGAATGCCCGAACTGTAACAGACAGAACTCCACTGCACTTTGCCGCATCTGACGGGCGGCTCGAAGTCTCTCGGGTACTAATTGAGAACGGTGCCGAAATCAATGCTCAGAATACCCATGGCAGTACTCCATTGCACAAAGCGTCAGAAGAAGGGCAAACCGAGATTGTGCGATTATTGCTTGAGCACGGTGCGAAGGTGGATTTGCATGACGAGGATGGTATGACGGCATTCGAGGTGGCATCAGGGCCGCGGCGACAGGAGATTCTACAATTGCTCTCTGCACACGGCGCCAGTTCTGCACAGTAGTACTTGCTTGACGACTTTACATTGTATTTATTTGTCTACACGACTACTGTCACCTTGCTGCCGTGAACTCTTAATGAAAGTAGATTTTCCGTTGGTGTTCGCAAATAGATAATGCTGCCTTCTGGAGCATGCGGGGGCGCGCGAGTGAGTTTGGAGGAGAGAAGGGCCCAGAAAGGAGAGGAAGGAGGTACTGTAGGGGGTCAAGGGAGAACGAGAGAGAGCGAGAAGCGGCGTCAGAGGGCGCGGTAGCTCTAGTAGACATCCACAAGTATTTGATACTGCATCGGGAACGCCCTCCAGCACTGCCTACGCTATCCACGGCTTTACAACACTTAGATTGTCCGACTCGCTTGGAGACCCATTGTGAACGTATGTAAACCATGGCCCACCGCCTAAGCGAGCAGGGGCCCCTCATTGACTGTCATGTACATGCGTTGCCTCATTTCATAGTGTCCACAGTCGTCTTGCTTTGTCAAACCCTCGGCAGTTAGGTGGCATGGTACATTCTACACAGAAGTCACGAGGGGGGACTCGGGACATCTGATTCGAGAACGAGACGAGCGAAGGCAAAGCGAAGGGGGTAACTGACAGGTACACTACTGAAATCTAACGAATTTTTTTGTAGTTTGACAATCAATGTAATCAATATTAATCCGGCTCAATGTGCATGTGCATGTGCATGTGCCTTCCAGTCGATAGGCCCACTTCTCTTTTTTCGTCCATCACACTTTTTCGCTGTCGCTGTGAGGGAATTCGTTCTCAGATCTGCCCTCGGGCCAGTCATCCATTCACATGTGGCGTCCAGTCCACCCACGAAACCGAACCGGGAAATGAATTGGTGCTGCTCGTCCTTCACTGCAGTCGATCAGCGCGATCAGATCAGCAGCAACACCACAATAATATTAACGGAAGGATCAACGGCCACAGTGGAAACCCAGGCTCCCGGGAGTGGCGGAATAAATGGCCTGCTCTCTGAAGTTGCTCCGCCATCGAGGCCTTGCTCCCCAGATCAAGCGCCGACACGACCCCGGAACAACAACGCGAACCGCGGAGGCTGGCGCTGGCCCCGCACGAACGCTGGCACGCGCCCCCAACTCCCACCTTGCCCCAGATTGGCAATTCCATCTATTAAAAAGTGTCTAGGACGATACAAATAAGTTTCAATGAACGATGAAAAAAACAAGCAGCCCATTTCCCATTTAGCGCTATATTTAGCATCTAGATAATGAAAGAATTATGGGGAGCATTGACGCACGCAACGATGCGGTTCCATCTATCGATAAGCATTCCCACAATTGGTGTAAACACGAGGTCGCGAGACGTCTCACGCATCAACTTCCGACCACCCGTCTGCCGTACTCCCCACAGATCCGCCTTCGCTTGCATCATCCAATAGTACGGCATCCTCGTGTGCCTCACCCGAGCCCGAACTCGCATGAGACGCGGGCTTCGGTGGGAATGTGAATTGATCATGCGACATCGACCCGAGAAAAGTCTCGGGGGAGGCAGGTTCAATCACATTCGAAGACCTAATCGCATTAGTGGCTGGAGCGGCAGAGCCTGGGGTGATAGTTGCAGTAGAGTCAGAGAAGTCATCGAAAGCGAGAACAGCCTCTGAATTCGCACGCTCGAGTGTCGAGGATACCGCGTCACTGGGGGTGACTTTCCGCAGCTCCGCAACGGCGACCTCTGATCCAGAGGCAGGAGAGGCCGACCGGTACTCCTCAGAGATGGCTTGAATGACGTCCGCATCGGCAGGGGGCACAGCTAGAACAGCGTCGGGCAGGACAGGTTTAGCATCCTTCGCGATGGGTCCGGCATCGGCTGGTGGAATGGCAGGAGCAGCTTCACGTTCTTCGCTTTCGACATCGTAGCCCTTCACTTCTTCCTTCGTAACTTCAGTAGTTGTGGCTCGAGGGGCCCGCTCCTTGACCTTTCTTTCTACATCCTCCAGCGCCTTCTCCACCTCCCTTACCACTTCCCTCCGGGCATCCCGAATTTCTTCATTGCCATCGCTCTCTATAGCGTCTAGCTGCTCGAGGAGGCCATTCAGGGCGTACTCGTAGGCGCGCACTGGTGCGTTATTCGCCGAGATCGCGAAATCGGAGTGGTCAAAGTCAAGAACCGGTGGAAACTTGAACGCAGACTGGAGGGCGGAGGCTTGACTGCGCACGGTGCGGATGGTAGTTAAGGAAGAAACGGGCTGCGGAGCCGGACTAGGGATAGACGCAGACGCAGGGCTACGACGAGGCGAGGCGGCAGGACCCAAGGAAGAAGAGCCGTCGATTTTTACCTACATAATCATGTCAGTTATCTCTGATTGATGGGACAGAAGTATCATGAACGCACTTTTGACGAGGATGCACCAGGACTGGACCCGGCCACCTTGGAAGCACGCCCTTTCCTCGCATCAACAACACCACGACCCTGGGTACTGAGCTTGATCGCTTGCTCGACGTCGCGCATCTCCTGATCAGGCGCACCCCTTATGCGCTCGCTGAACAGGGCCTGAAGAAGTATCGGAAGAGGCACAGACTCGGCCTTGGCTTTGCCCTCCGCCTTCTCATTTAGAGGAATAGTTTCTGGGTTTGATGCGGCATTCGGCTGGGGAATCATATCAGACAGTTCGAAACGAGCGCTCAGAAACGACAAACTCACTTGGTGAACGGGTTGGTATCCACCGGCAGTTCTGGACTGAGAAGCGATGCCGTGCAAAAACTCCAGAAACTCCTGCGAGGCAACTGGTGTGTCGTTGTGCTTCGGTGGCTGGGACTGGTGCTCAGCAGGGCGGTGAAACTCTGAAGGGGTACGTAAACTATGCCTCTCGGGGGTGCTAATGGGCTGAGTTTCAGGGCGAATCCCAGCCAACAGCCCCAAGAGCTCCCCAACACTCAAGACCTCTTCGTCACGGTGCGCAGGGGGAGGCGTAGGTCGAGAACGAGTGGGCCGGATTTCGACAAAGTGATGCCGAGGAACGGGAACTTGCTTGGCGTCCGCATCCACGAGAGTGCGGAGGAGAGCGCGCTGGCGTCGAGCAGCCCTGTCTTCAACCTGCGTGCGTAAAAGTCGCGCGTGCTCGATGCGCTGGATGCGTCGAGTCTCGGCTTGAAGGGCAAGTGTGCGCTCGTGTCGGGCAGCCTCGGCGACGGCACGCTGGCGGAGGAGCGTTGCCTGACGCTGACGAGCGTGCTCCAAGGCTATGTAGGCCCCCAACTCTTGCTCGGCGGCTTTCAGCTCGTGGAGAGCTCGTCGGTACCGCGTCTCGGTATCAATTTGAGGAGGGAAGGCGTGAAATGATGGGGAGTAGGCCAAGCCATCGAAAGCAAAGGCGGAAGAGGGCCCGTCGTCCAGGTAGTGAGAGGCAGGGCGATAGAAACGCTGCGGGAGGTAGGACTCATACAACGGGGGGCTGTTGACATGCATGTTGTAAGACGATGTGAAAGCTGCAAGGGCTCAAAAAGTGAATGTTGGGGCTTAGTCGCAGGTTGAAGAGGACAATTTATAGAGACCATTGTGTGCTCAGTCAGCGCACGCGCGGCCTGTGGCCTTGTGAACCGTGTCGGTCGCGGTGAACAGCATGAGAGTTAAAGCTGAGTCAAGCAGAACGATCCCGAAGCTTCAGGGTGGCTCGGCACTCGCCGGTCACAACCATGACCGACCCAAAGACCGAAGCCGACTCTCGGACTCGGACTCGGTCTGCTCCCTCGAATGCAATGCTGACTCAGTCCGGTGCCCACGCTGAGCGCTCTGAGCGCTCGGCATCAATGGCAACTCTTGATATTTACCTCTGCGTGTTTCACGATGGAGGGTCCCTGTCGTCCTGTCCGACTCGTCCACCTCCACCTCCAAAATTCCCAGGTCTGCTATAGTCTCTCTCTGTTCTTTTGTCTCCTTTTATTCGAAAAGAGGACGCGTCATTTCACCTAATAGAATCCAAATGCTCTTCTCACCCTCACCGCCATCTACATCTGCGCAGCAGGAGGGGGGCAAGTTATTACACCACCAGCGACCTCGAATAGAAGCCTCTCCTTTTTCTCCGGCAATAGCCACCCCTTTGTGAAAGACAAGTGCCGAGACAAATGGCTGTGGTGGTCGACATGACAATATCTTTTACTGCGTTTCGTACATTCGGAGGCCCAGACTAAAACACGTCTGTCTTTTGAACGGCTGAGGGACTCGGCCCGGACTCTACCGAACGTGAAGATCTCACTTTTACCCTTTGCGCACGCCGGGACTCGCATTTGCAACTGGCACTTTAGGTCGGTTCCCGGGTGTTCCCAACACTCACTCACTCTTGATGGTGCACGCAGGCAGAAATCCAGCCACGTCTCGCCAGTGTCCCGCTGCATCTCAAAATTCATTTACCCACTGACACAAACACTCGCTTTATTCTCAGTCTCGACGCCAGCTCAACCGAGTACAAGTTACACACCAAACGGCGGCGAAATCGTGCAGCGTCAGCAGTTGAATACGTTGAATTTGCAAATCCAAACCTCCATAATGGGGCGCTAGCATGCATAGTGTAGTGTGGACAGGTGGAATCGTCCGTAGGCAACTTCTTTCTTACTCGGTCTCGAAGGCCATTCAAAATAGGAAGAGGAGTATACAAATCGGGCTATTTTCAAGGATCTTCCATGGAAGCTCTCATCATCCAAGCCCCGACCAAGCCCTGACGATCATGCCCCCGGCCCGCAGGCCCTAGCGGTGTGACTCAGCCACAGCACGTGCGATGCCAACTCAGGCTCCCTTGCACCTCGTTCCCATTCGCCTGAGCTGCTCAGAAAGCCTACCAGTGCCTCGGGGTCCTTGTACGGTTTGTTATGGTATATATCAATTCACCGCACGGAGCATACCCTATCTTGGGCTTCCAGAGAGCTTTGATTCCAGGCTATGATTGATAGATGCGTTCGAAGGACTCAGTGGGACGTATCTTCGTTCTCATTCGAAGGCTGCGCGACACCCATTTCGCTAGGGCTTGTATTTGATCAGCTCCTTTCTGTGAGGGATCTTTGGATCCTACGAGCCTTGAATATTTTGAATGGTATGATAGTCAACAGGCCTCGACGCGGCCATGCAAATGGGTCATTGTAAGTATGTTGCTTCGAAATATTTGATAGCGTTCAGTTTCAGGGGGCTCTCAAATCCAGGCAAATTCAGCAAATGCTTGTGGATTCTCCGAGCGCAAAGGCGCGAATGAGTCGGAGGCCGCCACTGTTGTGGCATGTTGTCAAAGAGGCGCTCGTCAGGTGGGACTATGCAAAGGCCTCCCGGATAGCCCGGGCGCATTTGCAACATTGCACCGCACTAATGGTCAGTTTTGCCGTCCACGATCTTATCTTCACATCTCCATAGGGAACTCGCCTCCTAGCGCACTCCTGGCGCTCCTTGCAATATCCCTACGCCGTCCGCGGCTTTACAACATTTATCCTGAGCTTTCACGAATCTCCGCCGGAACCTCCAAACCACAATCTCTTCCTCTTTTCACTCGTCGCTAGGTGGGATCGTTTCACTCGCTTAGAGACGCATTGTGAACCATGGCTCACCGCCTAAGCGAGCAGGGGGCCCCTCATGTATATGCGCTGCGTCAATTCATCGCGTCCACAATCGTCTTGCTTTGTTGGCCCCCTGGCAGTTCGGTGGCGTGGCGCATTCTACTACAAAAGTCGAGAGGGAGAGGGGGCACTTGTAACGCTGTCTGCCATGTTCGCACCCGTCTACGATATTTTTCCTGGTGACTACCGCCACCACATATTCCCAGCCTCGCTCGGCAACCTTCCACCCACTGGGGGAGTACATGCACCTGTCTTCCCGACCTACGATGACTTGTTCCCCACCCCGACTTCGTTTATATCGGCGCCAAGTCTTCAGCCGTCGGGGTCACTCCAGCCCACTTCGACCGTCTCGTACGATGCTGCTCCCTTCGGCAACCTACTCTCGCCAGAGAGCAATGACGCACGACCCACGGCCAAGAGCCTCGGCAAACGCAAGCGGAGCGAATCCCCCCGGCCGCGCATCAGGCGTCTGAGAAAGAGACGTTGCCCGGGGACGGGGTACGCGGATGTGATGGTGCGCTCATCTCTGCTCGTCTTGGGACATAGGGTCTTGCTAATTTCGCGCTCCAAAAAAAAGGCCGGACTCCCCATCGCGATACAAAATGCCCTCATGCAAGAATATCCCGACTGCTGCACGGCGGTTAAAAAGAGGGACGACTCTGCGCTCATGAAGCACAGGTTCTCGAGAGCACATCACGAGATGGTGCCGGCTGATTTGCAGCCACAACTTCCGGCGTTCACTTGTCCTGCATTTATTGCACTGCATCCCGAGTGTCCGAGTGCCAAGTACGTGTTCTTTCGCCAGGTTGAAACGACCGGGGCGCGGGGCTCTGACCTTTCTCGTTCAGGCATGGCAGGTACGACTCCTCCGAACGCCATTGCGAAGGTTGTCCCGGATTCAAGGAGATAAGGGGCCATGCCCTTGTGTTCCCGATAGGGATCACAAGACAAGAATTTGAGTCGATACTCAAGTTCCGAAAGGCCGCCAAGCCATTAAATCCCGACGGGGAAGCCGTCTTTTCTTCTCATGTTCAAGACGCCGTCTTCAAGTTTTTGGACATGTTCCTCAAGGGAATGCGTCCCCAGTCTGTGTCCCCCTCATCCAACGTAACTTCCGACAGGCAACATTCCTTCGTGTTTGATGATGAGGGGGTTGAAGGAGATGGCGACAACGGTGACTTGTCGGGTCATGAGTACTCCTAGACTCGGACTGGACAGAAGCGCTTGCCATTAGTGTTACATCGTGCAAACATGTCATCATATTGCCCCCTTTTTGATACCACTAAGTAGGTTCATTTACCACGTGGAATAGTCGATTGCGCCTGCAGTAGTGTGGGGAACATCAGGGAAAACCTCCCGGGCTAGCGAGCGATAATTCCAGCTAGCGAGTGCTAGCGAGTCTCGCTAGCACTCGCTAGCAATCGCTAGTCCTCGCTAGCAATCGCTAGCCCTCGCTAGCCCGGGAGGTTTTCCCTGATGAAGATGTGTGTCACACGGCCTCAGGCTGAAGATAAGATTAAAGCCAGGGTACAGGTCATGGCAGGAGCCGCTTCGAACTAGCAGTGTATTTCCAGGGACTCGCATAACGCTGGCCTGCGATGCGTCATGATGCACGATGTTGAGCGCCCTGAAACTTACAGGACAGTCAGCGCTCAACGGACACGTTATAGGGACCCCCGTTTTTGCGCTCCTTTTCGATCTGTGGTTCTTATTTCCCCGGATTCCTCATCATCTTGGAAGCAATAGCTGTCTCTTAGTAAGGCGATTGGGTGATGCGAGTGTGATGCGGCGCACTTGTAGAGGCATTTGTCATCAGACGCCCATCATCGTCAGCCGCTTGCATTCCCGCGGCGCGAGCCGCGAGGGACATCTACTTTGTCCCACTTTCGGAAGCCGGGGCAGACCAAAGTAGCTCTACATTACCGAACTATTACCGACTATTTCCGCGGGCGCCAAACAGCATGGATAAGGAAGCAATCAAGCCTAGGCACTACATCTAACAGCGTGATTCTCACTCACGACCACGCACACGGTGACGACGTTTGCTCAGTAAGCACCTGTAACTCCGCGTCCCCTTAAGAACGCCTTGCCTGACGTGTTCCCCAGCTGCACACCACCCGAACCTGTTTCTTGTTTCCTAGGATTCCTACTACTACTATGGCCACTTCCTCCATCCCAAAGCTCTTCCAACCGATCCGCGTCGGCACCACCAGCCTACAGCACCGCGTCGTGCTGGCCCCCATGACGCGCAACCGCGCCGATTCGCAGCACGTCCACACCACGCTCGGACTCGAGTACTACAAGCAGCGCACGAGCGTCCCCGGCACACTCGCCATCACCGAAGCGACGTTCATCGCCCCCCAGGCGGGCGGATACCCCAATGTCCCCGGCATCTGGAACGACGAGCAGGTCGCAGGGTGGAAGCCGGTTCGTCCTCTTTCCCTTTCCTGAACTTATATTCCGCTCACTACTCGTTCGGCGACTGAAAGATCGTGGATGCGGTGCACAAAAACGGGTCGTTTATCTACCTCCAGCTGTGGGCACTCGGACGCACCGCCCAGCCGGACGTCCTGCGGGAAGAAGGCGGCCACCCGCTCGTCGCGCCGAGCCCGATCCCGCTCCCGACCAAAGGCAAAGGCAAGGGCGGTCGGCCCTCGTCGGAGCCGGTCCCGCGTGCGCTGACCGTGGAGGAGATCGCGGAGTACGTGCGGTGCTTCGCCTCGGCGGCGGAGAACGCCGTGCTCCGTGCGGGGTTCGACGGCGTCGAGATCCACGCGGCGAACGGGTATCTCCCGGACCAGTTTTTGCACACGAACGCCAACGCGCGGACGGACGCGTACGGCGGCTCGGTGCAGAATCGCGCGCGGTTCGTGCTCGAGATCGCCAGCGCGGTCGTCAAGGCGGTCGGCGCGGAGCGCGTGGGCATACGCATCAGCCCGTGGTCGACGTTCCAAGGTGAGCATCGCGCACGAAATCGAATCGAAATCAAAGGGATGGGCGGATGACGGGGGGAATTTCTTTATTTGTTTGTTTGTAGGCATGAGGATGCCAGACCCGGTCCCCACGTTCTCGGAGGTCGTGACGCGCATACGCGACGATTACCCGGCGTTCGCGTACCTCCACGTCCTGGAGCCGACGACTCATCACAAGGCCAAGGCGAACGAGGGAAGCGGCAGCGCGTGGAACGATGAAGAGTCCAATAGATTCCTGCGGGATATCTGGGGGGACCGCGTGTACATCGCGAATTCGGACTTTGGGCGCGACAGCGCGATAGAGGCCGTCGAGAAGGAGGGCGGGCTCATCTCATTCGCGCGCCACTTTATCTCGAACGTCAGTACACTTTTTCCTTCTTCTTCAAAGCGTTGGCGGTGCTAACCGCCGATGTTTTCTGTCGATCTTGGTACTCACAGCCGGATCTCCCCCGTCGCTTGAAAGACAATCTTGAGCTCGCGCCGTCGGACTTCAAAACCTACTACACGAATGGTCCGGAGGGATACATCGACTACCCTTTTGCCACGGAGGCGGGGGCTCGTGGTGAATCGGGTCATCGGTTGTAAAAGGGAGGGGCGGCCATGCCTCACCAATGGATGGATCGTCGTTTTTTGTATATAGACGCAGTCTAGACCGCCTGTAGGAGGGCTCTTCCTGTCCTGTGAATTGGAGGGCATGCCCCAACTAGAGTGCAATTCATAGAAATGTGGCGGACGCTGGTTGGTTGATGGATCGCGTGTGGGAACGGGAATATTACGCGAAACCTGCCGCGGCTGAGTCTGGGTGTCGCACTCAGTTCCCATCCTCAAGCACCCACAAAAGTGCCATTGACATTCCACACATGTAGCCGGTGAATGGGGCATCCATACAATCTAGGTGCACGCGGCTCGATGCATGGATGTGCATGATGCCCGGAGCAGTCCGGCGGGCACATGTACTACACGTCACTTCTCTCGCTGCTGCCCATTCTTTCTCGGGGACCACCCCCGTGCACTCCAAAAATACATGCATAGTTTCTGGGGGGTCCGCGCCCCCGCATGTCCCTTTGCCTTGCTCGCTCTCGCATAAGCGCGCTCATGTCAAGGTGGGGCCAATTAGAGGCTCTCAAATATGAAATATTCAGCCGACCTTCGTATTCGCCCCACCACCACTACCAACGACGCCTCCCCTATGTGAACTGTCACCCACATTTACTATTTTCTGTTCACTTATTTCTTATAACTATCCACTGCTTGTTATCTACATCTACCGATTCCGGGCCACTTGAAACCCTTTGACCCATATCCATGTCGTCCTCCACATACGCGCTGCCCCCTTTCCAGCAGCCGCACATAACAGTTTAGAGACCTAAACAGTAGATAATCCTCAGTACACGTTATGGTAATGGACTGATTATTATCGCGTTCACCTAAACAGTAGATAATCTACGCAAGCATGTAAGTATGAAGAGTTAGGTAAGAGTATTTGTCGTTTACTCACCCTCAGTACACGTTATGGTAACGGACTGAGGGGAGTATGGTGTCCAGCGCGTGGTTTTATTACCGCGCAGACAATCACGTGCCGCGCATGCTGGACGTCGTGACTTGGGGTTCAACACTCCTCCTCGTCCGGCAATGCATCGGCCGTAGTAGGTACTGTATCGTAGGTAATCAAAGCCTGCTCCTCCTGAGGTTTAACTTCGTCCCCAGGCGGGCTTCGTAATCCTAATGCGTATCGTAATCGTAGGAAATCCATCCTTCCCAGTGCCTTAGTGAGGATGTCTGCTACGTTGTCCGCTGAGCGCACTCGCTCCACGCGAAGTTCCCCATCAGTGACTTGTTGCCTTATATAGTGGAATTTAACCCGTATGTGTTTGATTCGCGAATGCCACATGTGGTCCGCGGTCAAGGTACTGGCTGTGTCGTTGTCGCAGAGGATGGGAGTTGGGAGTGAGGGGAGGAAGTGCAGACCTTCTAGTAACTGCCTGAGGAAAATAGCTTTGTGAGCTGCCCCATGGAGTGCGATATACTCGGCGTAGCAGGACGAGTCTGCCACGGTGCGATGTTTGCGTGAACTCCATGAGATGGCCCCGCTTCCCAGCGAAAAGCAGTAGCCACTGATAGACCCGCTCGTCTCCGGGCAGTTCGCATAGTCAGAGTCGGAGTACCCGACAAGCTGCGCGGTTGCGATATGTTCCCCTCCAAGTTCCAGGCAAAGTGATCTCGTCCCTTTGAGGTACCGGACCACCCTAATTCCGGCCTCCCAGTGCTCCGGTCTATAGCAATCGAGAACAGAGGCCAAACGGCCCACCGCATATGCGATGTCCGGGCGTGTTCCTATGGCTATGTACATTAGTTTCCCGACGAGTGTCCGGTATGGCGTCCTCTCCACCCAGTCCTGAACGTCTGACGGGACCGGAAGGGACTTATCGGGACGGGATATCTGCAGTCCCTGGACCATAGGCGTGTCGACCGTGCGCGCGTCTCCTTGATTGAACTGCTCTATTACACGGTCTATAAGGGCACTTAGGGCAGTTTGGGATAAGGATATCGTTTTGGTATCCAGGTTGCGTGAGATGGCGATCCCAAGTGCAAATTTCGGTGGTCCGAGGTCACTGATGTCCCATTGAGATTTGAGGAAGGCCTTGAACTCGTCATTCTCGGCCTTGGAAGTCGACGCTGACATGATATCGTCGACGTGGACCGCGAATATGGTGGTCCCAGTATCTGACTGACACCTGTATACGCACCACTCGCAGGGCATACGGTCGAATCCGTATCCGTTCACGGCCTTGTGAAACGTCTGGTTCCATACCCTGCTCGCCTGTTTCATGCCGTATATGCTCTTCATCAATTTCATCACCCAGTCTTCCTTCCCGACGACCTCGAATCCTCCAGGTTGCTCCATGTACATTGTCTCGTCTTCCGGGAGGATTCCATGCAGAAACGCCGTCTTGATGTCGAACTGTTGGAGGTCCCATCCATTCACGGCCGCGATGTGCAGGATTGCGCGAAAGGATTCGAGGCGTACGGTAGGGGAAGTGGTTTTGTCGTAATCCACTCCATAACGTTGCGCGCATCCTTTTGCCACATACCGGACTTTATACCTGACGATATTCCCCTGATCGTCGCGTTGCGTTTGCACACCAACTTTCCCCTCAAGGGTCGTTGGCCGCGTGGGACTTCAGTTCGGGGAACGAGGACGAAAACGTTCAAGTCTTCTAGGCTTTTTAGCTCTTCGCGTCCGCCCGCAATCCAATACTCGCGATCCGAGGATGCGAGCGCCTCCTGCCAGGTAGGTTCGTCATTGGCATTCGATTCCGGTTCAATGGAGCCATCACTTAACCCGGCCAGTGCGTCATCGACGGAGAAGTCCCCCGCAAGGTCCAGATCCACCGCTACTAGAGCATGTGTGTCACGGACTGGGGCGAACTCCGCGAGGAAAGCTCGGGTGTGGGTGGCGGGATGTGCTGTATCGGCGCGACGCGTTGTTCGCTCCTCCTGACGACGAGCAGCGGAAGCGGCGACGTCGGACAAAGCAGCGGCGAGACGGGAACCGGGCGCAGTGCCAGGCTGTACGGGGATCGGCACTCTCGTGGAACGGCGAAGGGGTTGTTGAGGTGCAGCGGGGGGCGGGGAGGCATGTACAGATGGAGCGGTGGCGTGATCGGCGACGTCGGCAGGGGATGTGACGTTGGCGATTGGACCCGTAGGGGGCTCCGAATCAGGAGTGAGAGGAGCAGGGGGAGTTTCGACGGACGGGGGCACGAGGGATGACGAGGCAGAAGGGACAAGTGGAGGCTGGGGAGATGCAGGAATGGGAGCAGGGGCAGGTGGTACGGGAGGAGATGTATGTGTTCTATGTTGATTTTGTAATGTAGGTGCATTCGTAGTAGGTATTTGTAAGGTACGTGTGGTAGGTATATTTTGTAAAGTAGGTGCGTTCGCAGTAGGTATCTGTAAGGTAGGAGGAAGGGTGGGTAATGTGTTCATGGTGGGATTTAGGGGTATGTGTAAGGTAGGTATAATGGAATGCGATGGGGCGCCGATGGTGGAGGGTGAAGCTGTATCTGGTGGGGGTATGGAAGCGGCGAGGGGGGGTATTCGTATGGTAGGTAGGGGGCTAATGCCGACGGTATCCCAAGTGGGCTTGACCTCTTCAGCGTCAAAAGGAACGATCGTACCGGGTAAGAGGGAGGTAGGTAGAGCGTCAAGGTGTTCAACGAACGTGACGTGGAAGGAGTTGAATACGCGCCCGGAGGCCGGGTTCCATAGTCGGTACGCCTTTGAATGCGGGGCATAACCGATTAGTATGCAGGGGACCGAGCGCTGTAAAATTTTAGGGTTGGAGGAAAGGATGAGGGCGAATGCCTTGCAGCCTATCTCCCGTAGATGAGTGAGGGCAGGGATGGTAGAAAACCACAACTCGTGCGGTGTTTTCCCACTGTTGGACGTAGTGGCAGTGAGGTTAGTGAGGTAGGCTGCGGTGACGCAGAACTCGTCCCACAACTCAGCAGGGGCGTTGCACGCCAGTCGCATGGCCCTCGCCTTACCCATGATGGTGCGATGCAGTCTCTCGACGTGCCCGTTGTGGGCGGATGTGTAAGGAGCGGTGAGCTGATGGATGATGCCGTGGGATGCGCACCAGTGGGTAGTAGCGTCAGAGAGTAGCTCTCCGTTGTCTGTGGTGATGATCTTAAGGCGGGCATCCGATTGGTTCTCGACCGCTCGGTGCCAGGTCTGCAGGGCTTGCGTCGCGTCACTCTTCGAGGAGAGGGGGATTGACCACACATAACTTGAGAAGTCGTCAATGATGTTCATTAGGTACAAGTGACCTCTTTTGGTTTTAACAGACATGGGACCCGTTAGGTCAACGTACACCCTCCCTAACCGCGTGGTAGCCCTAATCCCCTCCCGGACTCTCGGCACGGACGACCGGGTCTGCTTCCCGAGGATGCAATGGTCACATTTAGGGGGAGTCGTGGAGAGGTCGATGGGCATACCTGTGACGGCGGCGTTACGGGCCATGTCGATGATTACGCGGTTCCTGCAGTGGCCCAAGCGGCGATGCCATGTTTCGACATCGGGAACCCGTGAGTTATAGAGGCAGGTGGGGGGTGGGTGGGCTGGTGATGATCTGTTGGAGGGGTTGGAGAAAAGGGTGTAAAGGTCCCGTCCCGGGATGACAGTTCCGCGGGCGACGCAAAGCCCGTCGGGCGTGGAAACCCAGCATGCGTTTGAATCGAAGTGACTGACATAGTCGCCAGCACGGTTGAGAGAGAGTACGGACAGAAGGCGCACTTTGGAAGAGGGCACGAATAGGGCGTTATGGAGTAGGAGGGATTCACCAGTGTCAAGACGAAGGGAGAGGACCCCCATTCCGACTGCGTAGACGCAAGAGTCACCCAAGCCTTGCACGGGGTGCGGAGTAATTGGGCTGAGTTTCAAAAAATCTGCGCGATCAGGTGAGATGTGACACGTTGCCCCAGTGTCCATGAGGAATGGGCATTTCTCGGCAGAGAGGGGCTTTGATCCCGATTCAGCAGCGAATGCCTCAAATGAAAGTACACCTGTATCGTGAGCGAATTCCTTCCAGTCAAGGGAAGCACGAGGCGTGTCATGATCGGAAAGGAAGGCCGAGTACTGCACCAGATCGGGCATGTTGGTGGAAGCTCCCGAGGTGACCGCAGGTGGGGATAAGTCGGGGAGGGCCAGGTTCACCGACGAAGGCGTACTCGGGGTAACTGGGGTGAGGGCGTACGTGACACCACCGATCGAGACAGACCCCAGGGTGCCCGTGTGGGCGACGACTGTGGGGGTCGCAGTAAGTGCAGATGAGGTGGAGGGAGCCTTTCCCGCGGAGGGGGCAGGCGGTCTCGGAGGCTTCCCAGCAGCCAAGCGCTGAGCAGCCCTAGCGTCGTCGATGGTCCGCCCGGCCATCCCCCCCCCCTTTTTGATGCAGAAATCGATTGTGTGGTGTAATTTCTTGCAGTTTGAGCAAACGGTAGTCTCCTTCCCCCCCAATGAGGTTGCAGCGAGAGCAACGGTGGGCACCTTAGGACTGATTTCATTGCGGCGCGTATAGAGGCGTGCCTCGGTGCGGATCCGTTTAACGGCATCGGCGGAGGTGAGGGACGGGTTATCTGTCATACCGTGTATGTCTGACTGCAGTTCATCAGGAAAAAGGTTCAAGAAAAGTAGTACCTGCCAATACAATGTTGTAATTTTTGGACTACAGTGAGTGACATTGGGCAGTGCACAAGCATGGTATCATTGGGTAGACCCTGTCATATGTCTCTAGACACTGTCACACTATGGAGTTTGGGGTAATACAACCAAGTGCTACAGAGACTATATTGTCCAGATACATCTTACCATAGTATGGGATATATCTAACCATGTACTACAGAGACCATATTGTCTAGACTTATCCCACCATAGTATATGGTATATCTAACCATGTGTTACAGAGACCATATTGTCTAGACTTATCTCACCATAGTATATAGTATATCTAACCATGTACTACAGAGACTATATTGTCTAGGTACATCTCACCAAAGTCACCATAGTATGGGGTATATCTAACCATGTACTACAGAGACTATATTGTCTGGGTACATCTCACCATAGTATGGGTATATCTAACCATGTACTACAGAGACCATATTGTCTAGACACATCCCACCATAGTATGTAGTATATCTAACCATGTACTACAGAGACTATATTATCTAGGTACATTTCACCATAGTTTGGGGTATATCTAACCATGTACTACAGAGACCATATTGTCTAGACACATTCCACCATAGTATGTAGTATATCTAACCATGTACTACAGAGACTATATTATCTAGGTACATTTCACCATAGTTTGGGGTATATCTAACCATGTACTACAGAGACCATATTGTCTAGACACATTCCACCATAGTATGTAGTATATCTAACCATGTCCTCCAGAGACTATATTATCTAGACTCATACCACCATAGTATGTGGTATATCTAACCATGTGCTACAGAGACTATATTGTCTAGGCACATTCCACCATAGTATGGGGTATATGTAACAAGTCATCAGCAAAAAATCTACTAGCTATATAGTACTATATAGTGACAGTAGCACTGGTAGCTAGTAGATTTTTTTGCTGATGTAGGGCCATCAGGAAAATATGAAAAAAACTTAGAGTGCTTAGAGTGCTTATTTTGCTTAGGAAGTTACTTAGTTACAACCTAAGCATAGTGTAAATATGCCAAGCAGCAGACAAGAAAATAAGTATGTAAAGCACAAGAAGCATTGGAGTAAGTATACATGTAAGCACCATAAGAAGGACCAAGGGCCACAATCCTAACAGACTTTTGGATTCAAAAACATGTATTCCACAATCACAATACTACTATTACAAGTATATAAGGACAGCAGTGATGTCCATCACCCTCCTCGGCCTCGCACATGGGGGTGACATCCATCACCCCCTCGTCCTCAGCCTCGCGTGTGGGGGCGACGTCCGTCACCCCCTCGTCCTCGTCCTCGCGCGCGGCAGTGACGTCCGTCACGCCCTCGTCCTCACGCGCGGCGGCGACATCCGTCGCGTCCTCATCCTCATCCTCGTCCTCGCGCGCGGCAGTGACGTCCGTCACGCCCTCGTCCTCGTCCTCTGCCTCGCGCGTGGCAGCGACCTCCGTTACGCCCTCGTCCTCGTCCTCGGCCTCACGCGCGGCGGTGACGTCCGTGACTCGTCCTCGTCCTCGTGCGCGGCGGTGACGTCTGTGACTCGTCCTCTGCCTCGCGCGTGGCGGCGACGTCCATCACATCATCATCCTCGCGCCGACATCTGTCATGCCCTCGTCCTCATTCTCGGCCTCGCACGCGGCGGCGACGTCTGTCACTTGTCCTCGGCCTTGCACGTGGCGGCGACGTCCATCACGTCCTCATCTTCGGCCTTGCATGTGGCGGCGACGTCTGTCACGCCCTCGTCCTCGGCCTTGTGCACGGCGGCGACGTCCATCACACCCTCGAACTCAGCCTCGCGCGCGGTGGCGATGCTGTCGACAGGCATGCAGACGAAGACCTGCCACACCTGACGCGCAGCGCGGCAGGGTGCTTGGCGGGGAGGACCGCTCGTTCGTCAGCGAGGACCGTGGCAACGGCAGTGTTGGCATCGGTGGTTCGCGCGGCGGGTGGTGATGCAGACACGGGCCGATGACGAGAGAAATAGGAGCGTGGCGACAGGGGCGCGGCGACGAGGGGAGGCGGCGACACAGACACGAGGGCGCAGCGACGGGCGACCCAGAGACGGGGGGTGGCGACGGCGCAGACACAGGCGGTAGCGACAACACATGCACAGGCGGTGGCGACGACACAGACACAAAGGGAGGCGGTGATGGGGAGGTGCACCGACAAGGGGAAGTGCAGACGCAGAATGGGGGGTGGCGACGCAGACACGGGCCGACGACGTCCGTTTGGGACTCGCCAATGTCGACAACGAGGCCGGAGAGCGCGCCCATGGCATAGAGTTGCGCCGTGGGCCAGACGAAGATACTGATTGACGCGACGTTGAAGGGGTCGAAGACCTGGCCCGTGCGCTCATAGGCATCGCACAGGAGGCCTGGGATGGGCGAAAGCAGGACGGGGGACTCGTTGTGGATATGGCGGAGTTGCAGGCCCGTGAAAGACGTACTGCCTGTGGTGGTTGTTGTTTAGAAAACGAGGTGCGTGGCGTGGCGGTGCAGAACACAAAAGACCGGGGTGGGAGAGGCAACATACCAGAGGGCCTTGGGCTTGCAGTCTTTGATCGGGTCGTCGGCAGCGCCACAAGACGACGAACTCCTGTCCCGACGCAAGCGCGTCATCCAGCTGGGGCCGATGGGGCAGTCAGTGACTTTGAGTGATGCATTTGCGGCTCGGCGATGCGGACGGACCAGGCTTAGGCCTACCTCTCCCGAGCCCAAGCCCGGGTTCGATGCCGACGCGGCGGCGGGCTGCTGTGGAGGCAAGCCGATGCTTGGTGGAGTTTCCTTGAACTCGTTGCCAGCATTGACGGGAACGATGGATGGTGATAAAATCCTCAAAGGCAAGGCGGAGGGGCAGCGGTGAACGAATGTCGTCCAATTTTCATCAAGTCGTGCCCACACGTGGCCACTTAGTCAACATGTCATGTGACATGTTCAAATGAACGTGCAAGTTCGTTCACGTTCAAAGTTCAAACGTTCAAGTCGACGCATTCCCCCCCTAGTAAGTTAGGGGACATAGTGGGACTTTTACTTTTTTTCTTTTATGAAAATAAGCTAACAAACTTTCTTTTTTAGGGCCACCGTGATTTCGACTTGACAGCACCCAACGAAGGCCCATCGCCACCTTCGAGGAGGCCGTGTTCAGCCACCTCGCCCTTCCGCCGCTTGAAGGCCAAGGTCCTCGTCGAGGCGCACGTCTTGTAGCTGCGTGAGTTCTCGGTCCTGGTTGTCTCGGAGAAGTTTGTGGGCAAGGTGAGGTCTTTTGAATCACGACAGCTCAAGCTCAGCGCCCACTCCGTGCACAATGTTCGTATTTTTTTACCTTCCTCCTTCGCTTCGGGTGACTCTGATCCCTCCCCCTTCTCCTCTTTCTCCCCCCACCTCGAACTGCCCATGGCGCAGCTCTATGCGCGGGCGCGCTCTCCGGCCTCGTCGTCGTCAGCGAGTCCTAAACGGACACCGCGCCGATATACGACAGCCCCCCGCTGCCCGCTACCCAGCTCGCGCTCCCTGTCGAGCTCTTGCTGTCCTCGCCGCTCGCGCCCCCCGCCGAGCACCCACCGTCCTCGCTGCTCGCGCTCCCCCCGCTGAGTGCCCGCCCTCCTCGCTGCTCGCGCTCCCCCGCTGAGTGCCCACCCTCCTCGCTGCTCGCGCTCCCCCCGCTGAGTGCCCGCCCTCCTCGCTGCTCGCGCCCCTCCCGCTGAGCGCTACGTCGACACTCCTCGCGCTTGCAAACCGTGGGGGGTGGGGGTTGTACGACGATGCCTGGCCGCCGCGCAGCCCCCGACACCGCTGCTCAATACCACCTCACAAATGCATGGGGTAGGTAAAAATGCAACCAGACTGGGACTTTGTACTTTCATACACTACTTATTTTTTTTTTTTTTATTTTTTTCGAGTCCATTTATGTGTGTCTTGGGTTACACTACTTATTCCTGATTAGTACTGTCAATGTAAATTTAAT